>JAHXMU010000102.1:39115-156927 GCA_019455685.1 Philornis downsi | reverse complement strand
ATTTCATATAGCATCAAGAGCGGAATGAGGGGCAAGAGGGCCACAAAATATCGGCCAAAAAACGTAACCTTTTTTGAAAAATCGGGCAAACAAAATTTCGTAAAAATTTTTGTAATATTTCGTATGAAATGTCACTCATATTTAAGAATCACCTTTTCCTAATTTTTGGCATATTTTTCATAATCAAAAATGGTCCAAAAATACAAAAAATACAAAAATCGCCCATTTTACTAGGGAAGACTCAGCCACTTATATGCGATCTTTATATAACTAATCAATTGTATACTTTCGATTAAGTTTTGCTTTTATATATAGGGTGATTTTTTAATCGTAGTTCTTTTTTAAATCGAATAAAATACTCAAATTTGCATCACATATTAAATTTTTTTATTGGAATCGATAAATCGATCTTTGCCATCTAATTTTTAAAGATAATTTTATGTAAATGTCCGCGGCTTCGTCTCAAAATGTCCAAAAGGTCAAATTTTTCGCCACTTTTTCGAACATTTCGGTCTGTATTCCACGAATAACGCGTGTTATGTTATATTGTAAGGCTTCAATAGTATTCGGCTTGTCCACATAGACTAACGACTTGACATAACCCCACAAGAAATAATCAAGAGACGTTAAATCGCAAGATCTTGGGGGTCAACTAACAAGGCCAGATCGAGAAATTAGCTGCTCACCAAAATTATCCCCCAATATATCCGTTGTTTCACGAGCAGTGTGGCATGTTGGACCGCCCTGATGGAACCACATGTCAATCAAGTTCAACTCAGCCAATTGGGGCAAAAAAATTCCTTGTGGTTGAGTAACACACGCCCAATCGTTGAGAACAGCGACGAATTGGCATTTCACGATCGTCATTAACACAGGTCGCTACGGCTGCAACATTTTTTTCTGTACGCACTCTACGCATGCGAGTCGATGGTTTTATGTCCAACAAAGTAAATATGGGGCGAAATTTGGAGACAACAGCACGAATTGTTGATTCAGCAGGTCGATTATTACGACCATAAAATGGTCGTATCAAACGATGAACATTTGTCACAGAGCACGAATTTTGATAATAAGTTTCAACGATTTGCAAACGTTGCTCGTTTGTTAGTCTTTCCATGATGAAATGGCAGAGTATACTGTATACTTTTCACTTTGATAGATGACGTTTGGACGCCATTACCAACCAGTGCTGCCAGCTTGAAAAACTTAAATCTAAAAAATCACCCTTATAAGCCCTTAACATGTTATAATTTTTTCTAAGATGTTTTTATTTCTGATGAATACTTTTGTGAATTACTCAAAACATGTTCTACAACATGTTATGCTTAATCGGTCGTTACCCAAGAAATTATTCTGGAGTATATAACAGTTGCAACAAGTTGTAAAATTTCTGGGTGAAAATCTCTTCAAAGGGTCGTTCCATAGCCATTATATTGGGTTGATTTAGCATCGTGTGATTTCTGGATATTTCCTACCAATGAAAAATAGTTCGCTCCTCATTGTTTTGAGTCAATTAAAAAGGAATACAGGAAAGTAACTATTGTTGTTTGGAAAGTTCATTCGGTTTTAAAAGAAATTTCAAATTTATATACAAGAAAATAATTATTTTAAACTATTATATAATCTTCCCTTTTTTTAATAACTACTTTCCACCTCTCTCGGAGCTTTTTAATTCGTTTTTCATAAAACTTGCGTGGTTTTTCTGTAGAAAAAAACGTTCAATTCGATTTTTCACTTCTCCGTCGTCATGGAAACTCAAATCCTTCAAGTGTTTGCTGACACTGCGAAATAGATGATAGTCGGACGGGACGAGGTCTGGGGAACACGGTGTGTGAGGTAAAACTTTCCACCCAAACTCTGACAGTTTCTGACGGGTCCGAAAGGCAATGTGAGACCTCGGTGAGAGAGTAAGATACCCACACATCGAGGTTGCTCACAAATCCGAGCTCTTTTAAGACCCAGTGAACGGTTGAGACTGATTTTTTGATTATTTCAGCTATTTCCCTAACTGTTGCGCGGGGATTGACAATTAATAAATCTCTCACCTCCTCAAAAACAATTTCTTTTGGTCGTCTTGATCTGAGAGCATCCGTTATGGAGAAGTCGCCCACAGAAAATCTTTTAAATCGTTTCTAGCAAGTTTTTTCATTGGCACGTTTTCTTCATAAACAGACTTTATTTTTTCTTTTCGGAAATAATGCAGCATAATATGCCTAAAATTTTTTCCACTTAAAAATTTTTTTTTTTAAATGCTATAACCACTCTCGACTAGAAGAGAACACATGTAAACAATAGAAGAGAACACATGTAAACAGTTTAGAGAACGGTTGGGAGGAAGTTATGATGGTGTTTAAGAGAACTCTACGGCATGAGAAGTGACGTATGGTGAACTAACGAATTAACCGAACGAACTTTCCGGGCAACTCAATATTTTCAGTGCATCGAGAATTAGAAAAAGGAAACGGTGGCACAAGTGTGTATTAAGTCTATAGGAATATTCTGAAGGCGATGAAATTGATTTGGGAGAATAAAGTAAAGTAAAGATGTGTTGATGAAAATAAAAACTTGTCTAATTTTCCGGACACAGTAGTAGGCGTAACAATACCCGATTATTTGCAAACCAACAAAATAAGAGTACGTATTTTATATGAGAAGGGGCCACCTGTGATAGGCTCAATTATCTAACCATAAGTCGTTGCATCGCACAGGACAAGAGCTGCAAGAATCACATGTGTATCGAGTAGAACAAAAGAACTCAAACTGGCAATCCTGGATAGGTCGGACGTGAGAAAAACATTAGTCGTAACATTCAACAAATAATAAACAAAAAATAATAGTCCAATATTAGGATCTAATCTACCTCTGGAGAAACATAACTTGTTTGATATTTTTCTAAACTTTTCAGGGTTTAATTTATTAATTAAAAGTAACAGATATTAGATGAGATTGAGCCAATTTCTATCGCTCAAAATATGACAATTATGAGATGTACAAAAGAGTACAGCCTGACACTTTTCACATACCTGCAGGTATAAACATTATAAACATTTAGAGTTCTTTGATCATGAATTAACGTTTATTTTTCGGTTTCATTTTTCATTTTTTCTTTTTTTGCAGCAGGTATCCATACTCTTAGATGTTATTTATTGCATGGACTAGAGAAAATTTTTTCAATTACGATTTGACCAAGAGAATTAGTCTATACATTATCGTGTACAGTGGAAAGTGCTCATAGCAAATACGGTTATAACGGTTTTTATTCGCTGAAAAACTTTATAACGTATATAAAAAATTTCGCTTATTACGAATTAAAATATTAGGTCCCATAATTTTTTTGCTAAATTTGTATCTTTTAATACTAAAGCCTAAACGCAATATATGTACTTCGCTAGTATACTCAACACATTTTACTTTCATTCCACTACAAATCCTTCTACAGCTTCAAATAATATCATCATTCATTCAATCTCATTGAGATTCCAAGCGATGACGATTAAAATGCAATTGTTGACATATGATATCACCGGATCGTGTAAACTTTAGATAATCTTTTGTGACTTGTTGTCTCCTCTTTGGCTGTTCATGACGAGGATTGCATGTCACAGATGAAAGGACAAACAAACACACAAACTGTCGACCATGGATAATAAACTCTTAATATAAATTCACCAACAAATATCAAACAAAACCTCCAAAAAAAAAATATATATAACAACAGTTTCAATTATCTTCAGCCATTTAGTTGTGAACAAATGTTTACATTTGGTATTTTTTTGGAATGATTCCAAAATAGCAGCATATAAAAAAGAACGCCGACAACAAACGAACTACAAAGGACTTTCACTTGCACATTTCGTTTATTTCTTTTCAGAGACTTTTAAACATTGAACAACGGATTTTGTTTTGATAAATTTCATTTTATGCTTTATAAAATTTATTTAACATTTTGCCTTTCTGTGAATACTTTATGAGAGCAAAGACTTTTTCTACACAAAAGCACAGTGCCTCAATGATGGCATGTTGGTTGATTGTATGCTCAGTGCTACTTTTTTTTATGCAAATTTAATTAGCTATGCGGTTTCGGATGCATGAATATAATGCACTTTTGCCCACAGGAGCTGGAAAAATAATAACAAGTTGAAAATAAAATCCAATAAAAAATGTAAACATAATTTTTAGACAAATAAATTGCTGTGGCTTTGACATTATTTCACATTGTAATAACAATTCTCTTAAAATACAAAACGTTATTTCAAGCTTTTGCCAAATTAGACAATTTCCAGATTTTTTCAAAAACCCCAAATTTTGCTCTAATTTTGGATGCAGAGTAAGTTTAATCTTTTATTTTCCCAATAGATGGCTTCAGTAAACTGCATCTCACATTATGCAGGATTATGCATTTGGTGGTTTAAAAACCGACGATCTGGCAAGACTGTCAGCCGTTAAATACCTGTCATCTAAGGTGTTATTTATCTATGTAAAGGATTGCCATGTACGAATATGGATCGTTTAACAACCAACGTTTAACAAAATAATTAAAACTTGCTACAGAAGTGATGATTTAAACATGGGCACTTGTCATGCATTACGGGGTGATTATGGTCGTCATGATCGACCTACTATGTCAAGGAATTGGCAAGATTATAAAAACATTTGAAAAGGCTGGTAGCGTTACAGATGTGGTCAGGCTTGTGCATCATCGCAATGTAGGCACTGCCGAAAATATAGCTGGTGTTAGTGAAAGTGTGCTGAATAATCCGAAATTCAATCCAGCAGCTAAATTTGCACAAAAGAATCATTTGGAATTCAAATGAATAAGATTGAATACAAAAAGAAGCTCGCTTTATGGCTGCCACATAAGTCGATGTCAACAAATCTCATGAACCGAATTTCCATCTACGAATTGCTGCTAAATCGCAACAAAATCAAAATAAATCTTAGACGGAAAAGTAGGTCACTTCAACAACGTTAAGCAAAATCGGTTGTGAACGAATGACAGTGAGCCGGTTCAAACGAAGGTCAAACCAGGATAGGGGTACTATGAGCTGCCCTCCCAATGGCCAAACTCTTAATTCGGAACGATGCTGTCAACAATTGGCCGTCTGAATCAGACACTCGCCAAAAAGCGGCCAGCTTTAGCCAATAAGAGATGAATTACGTTCCATCTAGATAACGACTCAGGAGAAGCTAATGAAAATTGACTGCTTCATTTTTTACAATAGGGGTTCTAAAGGGAGGCACTTTAGAATTACCTTCACAATGGCAATAAGTTATCAAACAAAATGTTGAATATTTGATTTAAATCGAACCCTTATAGTATGCTACAGGGTGATTTTTTAAGATTTAAGTTTTTCAGGTTGGCAGCTCTGGTTGGTAATGGCGCCCAAATGTCATCTGACAAAGTGAAAAGTGTACAGCATACTCTGCCATTTCATCATGGAAAGACTAACAAACGAGCAGCGTTTGCAAATCGTTGAAACTTATTATCAAAATTCGTGCTCTGTGACAAATGTTCATCGTTTGAGACGACCATTTTATGGTCGTAATAATCGACCTGCTGAATCAACAATTCGTGCTGTTGTCTCCAAATTTCGCACCATATTTACTTTGTTGGACATAAAACCATCGACTCGCATGCGTAGAGTGCGTACAGAAAAAAATGTTGCAGCCGTAGCGACCAGTGTTAATGACGATCGTGAAATGCCAATTCGTCGCCGTTCTCAACGATTGGGCGTGTGTTACTCAACCACAAGGAATTTTTTGCCCCAATTGGCTGAGTTGAACTTGGTTGACATGTGGTTCCATCAGGACGGTCCAATATGCCACATTGCTCGTGAAACAACGGATATATTGGTGGATAATTTTGGTGAGCAGCTAATTTCTCGATCTGGCCTTGTTAGTTGACCCCCAAGATCTTGCGATTTAACGTCCCTTGATTATTTCTTGTGGGGTTATGTCAAGTCGTTAGTCTATGTGGACAAGCCGAAATGCTCGAAAAAGTGACGAAAAATTTAACCTTTTGAACATTTTGAGACGGAGCCGCGGATAACATTTACATGAAATTATCTTTAAAAATAAAAAATTTTATATGTGATGCAAATTTGAGTGTTTTATTCGATTAAAAAAAAAACTGCGATTAAAAAATCACCTTTTAAAAACCTTTAATGTCAAGCAAAAATAATGGATTTCCTTTTGCTACAAGTTATGGTATGATATTCTATGGAGGCCTAGTATTATAGTTAGGGCAAATATTTGCGATTGTTTCGATCGTTTCGTTTCTTCAACAAATATTAACCCATGCAGAAAGCATGGATTTCACATATGGCATATATGAAAATGGTTATTTTGTTTAAAAATGTGACGGCAAGAACCGCGTTTTCTACGATTTTGCCCCGAAAAAATGGAATGGACTTCAACGTTTTGCGCACCTTTTCCGATTCGTCTCTCCTAGTCTGAAAGCGTCTCAGTAATCTCGGGTTCATTACGGAAGACTTTCCCGCTCCTCCTTACCTCTTTCGACTATTTATTTGAACAATATAACACAGTAATGTATTTTGATTCGCTCAGTCACGTATTTGAATCATATTGATCAACTCATAGTAAATGATCCTTCGCCAATTTCGCATACAAATAGCATAACTTTGCTGGCCGCCAAATACTGGCTTCGCCACTGATTGCGCTATTTTACTGCGGTTCGACCATGACCACTTTTGCTTGATGTTATCCTAAGTGACTCGGTTTTAGTCACGTGTCATCATTCGCTTCAAAATTGTGTAGATTTTGTTGGAATTCAGCACCAATTCGCAGATGGAAATTCGGTCTATAAGGTATTTTGCCGTTAACTCATGTGGCTCTCATACATCAAGCTTCTTTATATCCTGCCTTATTCAAGTGGTTCCAAAGGATTTTTCTTCTTTGCAAAATTATTAGCTCAACAATTGGTCTTCTAGAGCGTGGTGCAACTTTGACATCCAAATTATCGGAATAGAAATTGTGTGCAATTAGCTGTTACAGTATCAGTAAACACTGTTCATATTTTCAGTCGCCTAGTTTATGGAAGAAAACCGGTAAAATATGACGTATTTTCCCTTTGCCAGTATCCATTTTTGACATGTGCTTCAATAATACTGATTTTGCCAATTATAAAACTGTGCGAGTAGTTTATTCAGCACGGAGTCTTATCTTTCCAGCGCCCTCTAGCGGGACCTGATCCGTCTAAAACAAATAAAGATTCAGTCAATAATCTGCCGTCTATTGGGAAAATTATGGAATTCTTTTTTCTATCCTTTTTTTAATTGTTTGAACTTGGAGTTTCATCATGAGGAATAATGGGAAAATTATGGAATTCTCTTCACTATATTTCATAATTAATTTTTGAAAAACTGTTTTAACTTATAGTTTCAAAGAGAAGAATAATAAAATCAGTTGAAAGTTGGAACTTAAGAGAGCAACTCAAACACGAGCTTGTTACTGTGACAGAAATTAAAACAATCTATATTTGTCTCCGCCTCAATAGAAATTAGATTTCGGTCACTTCTAAGGAAGCAATCTATGCGCATATTTACAGTTTCCAATGAAGAAACCACGATTGTGAAGTACTTAAAAACATTAGTTTGATTCCCATTTACAATTCCTCATAATTAGAGCAAAATATGTTAATATGAAATACTATAAAATATATTTCTAAGGGATCACAACACACTCGGTAAAAGTAATTTTTGACAGACGGCTTAAAGAAACTGCCCTTTGGGAAATGCCTTTGCTTATCCTCATCCTTATATGATGACCGATGTATTAAGTTTGTTTCCAATTTCCAGTTACAAAAACTAACAAACATTCAGAGACCAAACAAATCATATACATGATAGGAAATGTATAAAAATTTATGTTGTTAATGTCTGTCCACAGTATTGTGGAATCCATCGGAATCTGCTGACAAATTTTGTAATAAAAACAACCCTTAAGGATGCTTTTTCAATTCAGTGTAATTATTTACATTGAGGAAATTCATTTCAATGGACATAACCTGAAGAAACATTTTCTCGAACAAAAATCAATTCATTTGTGTAATGGAAAATTGAAACCAAAGATTTGAATTTCACATCACACCTGTAGTACAAGGTGTCCGTCGTGAAGGTATAATAATCGGTATAATTAATCGTTTAAAATGTTTTACCAAAATCAATCATCGATTACTGTGGCGATGAAAAAGTTACGTGCAATTTTTGGGAGAAACAATGTGCCAACAAAACACACTATTTATCGTGTAGTGAATAATTTCGAAGAAAGGGGATATGTAGCTGATAGGGCCAAGCATGGACCACAACGTACTGCAAGATCGGCTGAAAACATTACTGCTGCACAAGAAAGTGTTCAAAACAATCCATCAACCTCAATTCTACGCAGTTTTGAACAAGGATTTGCATTTGTTTCCATTTAAGATTCAGTCGACACAAGAGCTTCTTCCACAAGACCATTTACACCGCCCTACATATGCCAATAGGATGTTACAGCTCGCCCATGACAACCCTGATTTTTATGAAAAAATCATAATGAGTGACGAGGCACATTTTTATTTGAATTGGTGTGTGAATAAACAGAATAGTCGGTTCTGGGCAATGGAAACCCCTCAAATTGTTCATCAGTCACCTTTGCATCCATTAAAAGTGACAGCCTGGTATGCAATTTGGTCAGGAGGACCAAATAACTGTCAATGGGTAGCGATATTGTGATATGAAATGATGAAAACTTTTTGACGCCACAACTGCATGCTTTGGGCTTAATTAACATGTGGTATCAACAAGACGGTGTCACATCGCATACAGCTAGGATTACAATGGAATTACTTCTTCACTTCTTTTTGTGGGGATATCTGAAAAGCAAGGTTTATGCAAACAAACCAGAAACGCTTGAGCCACTCAAACCAAATATTCGTGATAAAATTAATGAAATACCGCGTGAAAGGTGTGAGAATGTAATGGAAAATGTGCTCAAAAGAGCTCGCATTTGTGACATTAATAAAGCATTTATCAAGATTAACATCCATTCTCTTTCATTTAATAAAAAATTATAAGCAAACAAGGAAGTATACCCTCCCGACGGACATCCTGTATTACTCATGAATATGTAGATGATGATTACGATTTTTTTTTAATTTTTGCTTCCATGGGGAATAATATTGCTGGGGAATAATATTGAGATTCCAGCTCGTTTACTGATATTATTATTTTTCGCTATGATTACACTCATTTCATTAGAGTAGCTGTATAACGAAACGTTCTGTTTTGTGTTTGGGTGTTTCGTTTAGAGTCCAATATTGTCCATCCGATTATAGTGAAAATTTGGTTGGTGGTCACAAACATAACTGCAACAGTTTTTGAATTAGTGCAGTTACTGTATGAGGAACGAAAAATTACATTTATTGAATCAACTTGCGAACCGTTCCTTGCAATCTTTTGTTCAGCAGCATATGCATATTTCTTTGCATGCTTAGCAAATATATAGCGCAAATTAGAGATCTAGCAGATGGGCATTTCGATTATTTTTAGAACAATAACAAAATTACATTGATTTTCTACATGTTTTTAAATTCATTTATTTCGTGATAAAAAGTTCTAAATTGGGACAACAATCTACCTATAGAGAGTTAAAAAGTTGGGCAAGTTTGCAGTCATATCAGAATATCAATAACTTAAGTTGTATAATGTACAGAAAGGGAGAAAAACAAGCGTTATCACATTCCAAGGATGGACGCTATAAACATCTAAGGTAATCAGACCGTTAATGGGTTCTGTTCCAAATTTGGCTAAGTTTTTACAGCAGCTCAAAATAATAAAGCAATTTTGCGTTTAATTCAATATATTATTATTAACAGCTGGCTGCTTAAAAATTCTGCAAATAACAATTTGTTTTTAAAAGGAGTTAAACTTAATTTAACAATTACAATATAATACCTTAGTCGAACAATTCAATTTAATTAATAGTTAAATGCCATTTGGGTTCAATTCAACAATTATGAACAATAAAACAAAATGTCAAATGTAAGTGTGGTGTGCAGCAAATTAGTTGAGTACACTTTTGCACATTACGCAGGGTAGCATTTGCGTGCAAATTGTTCGTAGGGTTTCTAATGCGCGGTTTTCGGCAACAGGTTCCTTCCAGTTCTTTCTGCTTCAGATTTATGCAAGTTTATCCCAAATTATATAGTATCATTCAACATGATTTATTTTTTTCTTTGATTAATTTACTTGTTGGCTTTCTTCATACTACAACTATAATTATAAGCTATAAAAAAAACATTGAGTAGATGTATTGAATAAAAATTAATCGAAAGTTTTTTTCCTCTCTCTAATTAGAAAAGTTTAATGATGCTTTCCACCACTATCATCCACCACATCACATCTCCTTTGTTTTTTCTTTTAATTTTTCTTTCAATGACAATAGGGACCTATTATATTTATATTTCGTCCCCAAAGACAAATGTCCTTGATTATAGTTTACTCTACTGTTGCCACTTGCTCTACTCTTTTGTAATTCGCCAAATTTAGGCATCCTCGTATATTACTTAACAGGATCCTGCCATTTATGAAATATACTGCGTAAGTTAGATGGGCAAAGCTGAATTCCCACGTTGATTGACATTGCTATTTGATGCCAAATTCTAATATCAGTAAATCAGAAAAATAAGCAACGTAAACTAAACTGTTATTACCCACCGTAAGTTTAATTTCGACGTATCTTGTACAGAGTACTCCCTTCCTTATGAACATACACAAATTGAACCTCTCCCCACGCTATTATTCAGGATATTTCATTTCATTTCATGTTGGTTTTTTATGTTACTCAACGCTAATCTTAATAAATCTCCAAAGTAATAATGCCACATAAACTTACACCCATATTAATCTCAACTAACTTTCAAAATAACATCAACCCCACACTCTCGGCCGCATAAACCACGTGTCAAACACAACAAAAGCGGCGCAAGAAATAATGGAAATCTACTTTCCTTCGTCCCTCTCCACATTTTAGCCCATAACTCTTCTTGGAAATCAGAAATAAGTTGAGATTTGAACTTGAAGCGACTAAGACGCTGAAAATGAGGAGCAAAGTACTTTTAGCACACATAATCACAAATGAATGTTTAATAATTCATATGCCCAGGCACACATACGCATACATGCAGACATGCAGACATTTGTGCTTGTATCTATATATATATATTTATATAAGTATATAATATATACATACAAAGAAAGTAATAATAACAATTTAAGAACAATACACGTACTATCATAATGCGAGCGAAAGACAAGTCTCCCAGTAAAAGGACCTGCAGTGGAATTTTCTATATGTAAACGCTCAGAGCAAAGGATGGGCATAACTGCAGACAGATCGAAAATAGTACGCAAGGGAATTACAGAATGTTCGATGATGCGACTTGTACTGGTGTACACGTAGAGATTTTTCTATTTATGCTTTTAATAGCTCATACATACTCGTATATGTACATGGATTTAATTCACATGATCCTTGCAGCAAATAATCCAAAAATTTGGTTCTGTTGAAATACAATATTTTACAAGGCGAACTAATTTTATTTCAAAGTTTTTTTGAAGTCAATTATTTCCAACACCAAGGAACTCAAAAAAAATCAATTAAAATGCCCTAAAAAGAATATTCTATAGAAAGTACGTAATTGAAAGCTTTTGACTCCATTTGGCACGACGGTGTAATATTCAAATTAAATAAATTCAAATTTCCAATCAGCTTACAAAGAATTATTAGAAGTTTCTTGAAAGATAGGTATTTTTCGGTACAAGTTGGTAATGAAACTTCCACGTCTCGAAATATCCCAGCTGGAGTCCCTCAAGGAACTGTCATATCTACTATCCTATGTTCCATTTATAAAGGGTGTCCCAACAAGAACGCAAGATTAAATTTTGCGCCATTCAAAGTGTCATTGTTTGACATTTGAACAATTGTTATTGTTTGCTAGTAGAAGGTACGAGGTTAGTAAAAATGGAGCGCTACACGAATAAACAACGCATTCTCATTGTGAAATTGTTTTACCAAAATGGTAAAAGTTTTGCGACTACAGTTCGCAAATTGCAATTAAATTGGGGTCACAATAATGCTCCAATATATAGATTTGCCAAAACTGGGTCTGTTAGTGATGTAACGACAACATCGCGCCTTCGACCAGGTCGATCGATCGAAAATGTCGCAGCTGTACGTGGTGATGTCGCTCAAATTCCACCCACCTCATTTCGACACCAAGCTCAGCGAATTGGCAACTCCAAATTTTCTATATAAATTTCCCAAAAAAATCCCTAACACGAAAGTTTGTATAAAAGTTCCACATAACAAAAAAATTTTATTAAAATTTCCAGAACAATTTTTTTTCCAAAAATTCCCTAAAAGGAAATATTCGATAAGAGTTTACTAAGAGGAAATTTCCTATAACAAATGTTTTGAAGAATATTTTGTATATGGGTTTGTTATATTAACCTTTTCTAAAACATAGGATAAATTCCTAGTCTCAGAAGATAGAAAAATCTTTTCGTTTATAGAAATTATTTTTAGTGAATTTTTGTATAAAATTTTCTGTGTGTGAAAAAAAAACAAATTTTATAATATATAAAAATGTTCTTTTAGAATCAAGTACGGAATTTTGTCAGAAAATACTTTCGCATGGAGAAGAAACTCTTAGGGAATACTTGTAAAATACTGACATTTAGATAATACATATGTGCCCATATTTTCATTTTAGGGGGATATTCGGAAACTATTCCAAAGAAGTATGTGGGACATACATATAGCTTACCATATGAATTTCTTTTCCACGCTAAATCTCTTACTTTAAAAGTTACCTTCTACCTTCATAACGAATTGTCTGCAACGACTTTTGCTTTAGAGAAAATTACTATAAAAGAAATCTTTATACCCACCTTTTTATGAAATATGTAATTTTCATAAGAACTAAAATTGATTTTTTATTAAAAACATTTTTCTTTAAATATTCACTAAAGGTTTAGTTAAAAGAACATTTTAAATAAAAATGCGCCAGCAGGTAATTTTTGTGGGAAATATCACTAAAACCAAATTTTTTTTATAAATTCTCTTAAAGATCTAATTTTTCAAGAAAATTTTATTCTTCTTTCCTTTTTAGGAAAAGATGTTTCATATCTAAGAATATCAATCCATAAAATTTTCGTAATTCTAAGTCAAAGATTTTCTAAAAAAAAAAAATAATAGAACACATTTTTCCGTAAATTTCATTTATTTCATAAACAAAACAGTGTAAAAAAGTGTGTTCCTACGTAAATTCATTATAGGAAAAATGCCTGGGAAATTTCGTTTGTTGTACAAAAATTCCTCAAAAGAAAATTTGGCGCAAAAAAATCGTGAAATCGTTGTACACATTTGCTGAAAGATTTCTGTTTTCATAAAATTCAATAAAGCAATTTCATTAAAGAATTTTTTCCAATATCATAAGGAGGGAATTCTCCCCATTTTACAGAAAAAAAATTTATTGAATACATAAATAATATAATTTTTATAATTTAATATAATTTTTATGGAATATTTCTTTTTCGTCGTAATTCTTGTATAAAGTTCTTATATTAAATTCTAAATTTAAATTTTGTCTAATGTTATTCACTATTTGTGAATGTTTATAAAAAATTCTTCCCAGGGAATCCTTTTTTTTTTTTGCTATATTTTCTATAAAAAGATCTCCGTATAAATTTATTTAATCGAATTTTCTAGAAAATGTTCCTTTTTGGCACATTTTTACTAGACGTGGATCTACTTACAAAACAGTTTTTATAAAAAATTCCCTTTTAGTGAAATTTTTCACATAATTTCCTTTTAGTGAAAATTTTCTAAAACTGTCCTTTTAGTGAAATTTTTTAGGAAATTTCCCTTTAGTGGAATTTTTCAGAAAATTTCTTTTTAGTAGAATTTTTTCAGAAAATTTCCTTTCTGTGGAATTATTTAGAAATTTTTAGTGAAATTTTTCGGTAAATTTCCTTTTAGTGAAATTTTTTGGAAAAATTTCCTTTTAGTGAAAATTTTCCTAAACTGTCCTTTTAGTGAAATTTTTTATCAAATTTCCTTTTAGTAGAATTTTTCAGAAAATTTCTTTTTAGTAGAATTTTTCAGAAAATTTCCTTTCAGTCAAATTATTTAGAAATTTTTGGTGAAATTTTCAGAAAATTTCCTTTTATTGAAATTTTTCAGAAAATTTCCTTTTATTGAAATTTTTCAAAAAATATCCTTTTTTTATAATTGTATTTATTAATTCATGTACAAATATATATCATATTAAAACTGGCCTCAGCGACTTTAAGGCATTTCAGAGGCAAGTTGGCAAAAAACATGTACAAAGTAATTACAAATTTAAATATATTTAAAATTATAAATATGTATGAAAGAAGAGACAAAAAAAATTGTAGTGTATAAAAAATTATGTTAAAACATACAAGTTTTGAATCCTTAAAATACTCTTTAGGATTATTCCGCAATTACATAAGAAGCATTTCAAGGTTCCGTAAAAGGAAACTTTTTAGTTCACTTTTGAAGTGTGATATTCCATTTATTCTTTTCATATTTGCAGGCAAATTGTTATACTCTAAACTACCCAAGTATTCAATGCGTTGTTTAGTAGTTTCTAATCTGCATCTAGGTGTTCTTAGATTTTGTTGAAGTCTTGTGCACATAAACGATTGGTTCTGGGAAAAACTAATGGTACGATATCCAAAATTGTTCAAACTCTTAAAAACATACAAGAGTAATTGACGTTTATAAAGTCCATAAATGGGCAATATGGATTTACAAAAATTAACATACAAAGATATAGTTGAATGAAAATTTGGTAAATTGTAAATTATTTTCAGTGCATAGTTTGCATAGTTCTGCATAGTTTGTAATGATTTCATAACATTTGTCCTTTTGTAACCATATATATTAACGCCATGTAATTTAGGTGACTTTGAATAAGGGCTTGATAAATTAATATTTTAGTTTCCACATTCAATTTGAATCTCATTTTGTATAATATACCAACAGCCGGTGCTATATTTGATTTCATTTCAGTTATATGTGAATCCCAAGAGTGATTACTTTGCAAAGTAATTCCTAAGTATTTAACTTCATGGGTTTCAGCAATTATATTACCATCAACTGAAACACTAAAATGATTTTTAATACGTTGGCAGTTGGTCTAAACCGTATTAATTTAGTTTTATTTGGATTCAGAACAATTTTATTCAATCTAGTATATTCAACTATTAGGGCAATATCCCGTTCCATGTTAATTTTCAAAGTCAAATCGTAACTATATGGATAAAACAAACAATTGTCATCTGCAAACATATACATTTTACCAACAAGGTTCAAATTACAAATATCATTAAAAAAAATTGAAAATAATAACGGCCCCAGACAGCTACCTTGTGGTACTCCACATTCAACATTTACCATTTCACTTTTACAACGGTTTACTTGCACAAATTGTTTCATATTTTAGAAGTAATTTTTAAGTAACTCCAGCTCTTTCCCTACTATTCCATAGAATTCTAATTTCTTCAGCATTATTTCATGATCAACTAAATCAAAAGCCTTCGTAAAATCAAGAAATATACCTGCAACACCAACTGAACCATTATCCAAACCACTACATATGAAGTTAACAACATTTACTTCCGCTTCTTCAGTGCCACTACCTTTTTTGAAACCAAATTGGTATTTATAGAAGTAATTGTTCTCATCAAAATATGCTAAAAGTCTTGTATGAATAATCTTTTCAAAGATTTTGTCAATAATTGATAGCGAGGGAACCGGACGAAAATCTTTCGCTTCGGAAGCATTTGATACTTTTGGTATAGGAACAACCTTTCTAACTTTCAAACACTCAGGAAAACTTGACATTTCAACCATTTTATCAAATATATTACACGGAATGGGTGCAATTAACTCTCTGCATTTTACCATTAGAAATGAAGGAATATTATCACAACCAGTTGACTTTTTTAAATTTAAATTGTTAGTTACTACCTTAATGTCATCTACAGTAACTGATTGAATAAAAAAACAATCCGACGTTGCGGTTAAAGTTCGTAAATAATTCCATGTACCCCTGGTAATATCAGTATTTGACTTCTAAATTCACTAACAGCGTGAATGAAATACTGGTTCAAAAGGTTTGCTTTAACCTCATCGTCAAAAACCAAAATTCCTGCTGATGTTTTTAGGTTAGAATCTTCTTTTTTTGTACTCTTCCCAGTACATCATTTATAAACCTCCAACACTTGGTGTGATCCGTTTCTATACTTTTAAATTCCCATAAAAATAATTACTCCGACAACACCTACAGGCAATCTTAATAACTCTACCTAATCTCTTCAACAAATGATCGTACTTTTTATTCTTCGACTTTCGACGACAATTTCTGTTTAAATAAAATTATAGTTTGTAAGTTTTTATTTATCCAAGGTGCTATTTCAAACCTTAATTTCAACTTGCTTGTTGATGAATTGGTAGAATTGTCAATAGCATCATTAACACATTTTATCAACTTCACATTCACATTCAGTCAAATTATTTTGCAGAAACCCATGAACTTTATCATAGTCACAATGACTTACTTCTTATCTGAAAAATAGCCAGTTTTCAACTTGCAGCATATTATATTGTGATCAGTCAATGAACATTCAACGGAATCAATAAAAATTCTTTCAGACAAATTGCCACAAACATGATCAATACAAGTGCCACTGCTTGGTCTTGTTATCAATTCATGACAATTATGGCAATCGTAATTCAAAAATAAGTTCGATAGTTCTAAAAATTGATTATTCTGAAATAAATCAATGTTTGCATCCCCAAATACAATAAGAGGTTTTTGCGCACAAACACCAATTATTCGTTCCATAATATTTAAAAATTCTTGAACCAAACATTTTTGCGAACGATAAAATGACATAATTTTTAAAGCATTATTATTAATGCGAAAATTTTCAATTGTAATTGAAATATATTCAACAAAACTTTCGCTTTGACAATTTTCGACATTAAAGTGTAATCTGTTACTAATGTACAGAGAAGTACCGCCATATCCATGCTTTCTGCAACAATGAACACTGGAATATCCAGGAATAGAATAAATTTGAACTACTTTTTCATTGAACCAAGATTCTTGAATAGCAATTACATCTGGCAATTTAGAAAGCCTTGAAATAACATTTTTAAACTTAGTAAATTGTTTCACCGAAAAAACGCTTCTTATGTTGACACTTATGAAATTTAAAAATGTATAATTTAAAGTTTTAAAATATCGGGTATTACTTATAAAAAGAAATGAAAAAAATTAATAAAGAATGACACACAAGTTAAATAACTTAATTTGGTGAAACATACTCTAAATGCTCTACTTCATCATCACTTATATCTGGCTTCTCAACATCAGTAGCATTTGATCTACGTCTCCAATGTTTGCCAGTAGTTGCGTTCAATAATAATTCATCAACTTCCTCTTCACTTCTGATTATTTGCGCTTTTGCAATTTGACTTCGCTTGCAAAATACTCTTCCATTTCTAGCGTATATATAGTTATATCCAACGTTCTTCAGTGATCTCGCATACTTGAGTAGATTCATTGTTTCTTTACTGAGAAAATCATTGACATATGCATCATTGGTATGCTCTTGTTGCCTTAATTTGGTCTTTGCTGTCATCAACTTATCGTGAAATTTTTCAGAAAATTTCCTTTTAGTGAAGTTTTTCAGAAAACGTCCTTTTAGTGAAATTTTCTGGAAAATTACCATTTAAGAATTTTTTTCACAAAATTTCTTTTTTGTGAAATAGAAATCTTCATTTTAATAAAATTTATAGAAAATTTAAATCATTTCAAAGGATAGGACGCTTTTCTTTATACGATAAGATCTGAACTGCGTACAAAAAAATTGCATTTAATGCAATTTTTATCGAGAATTTTCTTGCAGTAAACTTGTTTCCTTGAATAAAATTTATAAATGTGTAATAATTTCATCTTAGAAATGCGCCAAACCAATAATCTATGAAAATTCAACAAACCTTATTTTCTATGAACAATCGTTAAACAAAACCTGGCATGAAAGTTCCTTAGAAAAAATTGTACACGAAAATTCTCTAATTTAAAAGAAATTCCCTCCAAGAAGAAGTTTGTTTCTAAAAGTCCTTTAACAATGTCTATGCAAACTCCTTAAAGGAATCCTATAGAAATATTTTCTAAGCGTCAGTATTTTACAAATATTCTGTAGGATTTATATAAAAATAAAATAAAAAATAAATCAAAGTTAGGTGATTTTTAACAATGAAATTTTGCACAGAGTGCGGATATTTCCAAATTGGAATGTTCGTATTGCGATATCAAACATGTAATTTGTATTAAATTCTTTATTAAAATTCTTTTACTGAATTTCCATTTACTGAATTTACTGAATTTGCTCTTCTGGGCTTTACACTTCGGAACTTGAAACAATTATTTTTCAAAAAATAATTAACTAAAATTTAGGATCTATTGAATTTTTCAACAGGTAAGTTAATTGAACAATTTCGTATTTTTTAATAATAATTCGTATATTTTAATTTTTTAAAATTGATATTATAAAATGAAATGTTTACTTGTTGCACTATTGCGGCAAATATCTCACACAAAATATGTAGCAAAAATCTTGAATATAAATATTAAAGAAAATAAACAGAAAAAATTTCGTATAAAATATTTTGCAGAAACGAAACATTAACGAAAATGAATAAATGAAGAATATGGTAGTTTTTTTAAGAATCCTCCTCCGATAGTTTGTGCATGAAAAAAAAATCCTCTTAATCATCCTTTTTTCAATCGTTTTCCTGTAAAACAAACATGTTCAATCCGATGCTCTCTTATGTTCCTTTTTCTTTTTTCTATGACAGTTAATGATGACTAGTAAATTGCTTCTAGCAATTTTCATTTACACTTCACTTGACAACTGTGTCATTTAAAAGTCAACAGAATGTAAGTGATTGAAAGTCATTGTTATCGTTCGTATGTTTGCGGTGCTCTAACTGTGAATTAGCTCCAGAGGTAGTAGCAAATGTGGTCCGTTTTTAATTAGTCTTATAAAGTCACCAGGTCCCCCTTGTATCTCTCCCCCTCCCTTAATTGGATGTGAAACCACTGTGACAGTATTCGGATGCGGTTTGTTCAGTGGTTTGGAAATGTAGATGTTATGATCTTTCAATGAAAGCAGCTTAAACATAAGTTTTAGTTATTGGAAATTAATCAATAAATCTTGAAGAACACAAATTCAATTTCATTTCATTTCCCACAAACTTTAAATACAAGACAATCAGGGAATTTATTTCTTAAAAATAATATCATACAAATGTAAACTCTCGCTTTTGCAGCACTTGCAGTACAATTTTTTAAGACAGCTCGGAAGATAAACTCTGTGACAGATGCCAATTCGTGACCTAAATTTGTTGACCTAAATTTAGATTTGAGATAAGCCTACAGGCAAAAGTCCATTGGACTGATCTGACCTTTACCGGAGATCAGTTTTCGAATGAAAGTTTCACGAACTCGTGGCATGTGTGTCGTTGCTCCTTCCTACTGGATTTATGTCCTTTATCAATATTGCAATTTAGATAACAAGAAAGGGTTTAACGTCTCCACATAACGCTCTATGCTCACTGTAACTGCATTAGGGAATTGAAACGCTTTCTGGTACCTGCGTTTCCGATTCCTTGCACTCTAATAGCGGCAGTTCTACTTATTTACTTGTCTACTAAGATGAAAATGAGCTTCATCCAAAAACAAGATGTTGATAAACATTGGTAAGCCAAGCTTGCGACAAACAACAACATTACGCTTCAATTTTTGCACTAACAGAATTTCGTAGGGGTGCAGCTTTATGTCTTCCTCCAAAATACGGTGTGTGATGATCGATGCAAATGTAAAATACTTACGAGCTTTCGAATTTAAAGGTTCGGATCATCAGGGGCAAACTGGTCGGCCGGAGTTTGGTTTAACCGGTTGTACCGGTTTCTTCAAACTTCTTGACACATTCTCCAATGAGAGGAAGGCCTTGGAGCATCGCAGAATCTTCTGCGCGTTACAGTCGTCAATTTAAAGTTTTTAGAAAACGCACACGCACACGCAGCTCACGCTCCACTCTCGGTAGAAAATCAAAGTTTTTATGAAATGCACACGCACACGCAGCTCAGGCTCCACTCTCGGGAGAATTCCCATAGCGAATGAATTCCCAAGAACCAGACAACTGATTGAAATGATTCCGTGCATACACGCAGTACGCAAATATATTTTGAGACACTCCATATAATAGATTCTATAAAAATGGATTAATAGAAAAGATTAGCTTAAAGAAATTATAGAATGTTGTTTAAAATTCTCTGTTCTTGACATCTAGGCCGGTCAAAGTGTAATACTTACTTTGGTAGAGTCACCAGTTTCAATCAAATAAGTCCACTTTTTACTCGGAAATTAGCACATTTAATATTAATATGTTGGTACCAGAATTTACTACTTCTTAATTGAGGTTGATTGCGATAATAACTTTAGTTGAACATTAGTTGAACTTTAACCTGTTAATTGAAAACTAATGCGAATGCGTGCTTTCTTTCATATACGTTTCTATAACGTGCAGCAGATTTTGGCTGTGTTTTGGAAACCTGTCACTCACATGGTCTAAAAGACTCCCTAAACATATTCATGACTTAATGGGATTTACGGATGAAACGGAAAGAACTGTTAATAATATACAACTTCTCTTTATTAACCTATGATACTACAAATATGAATTATAAGAAATATAAAAAATTCGCAAATATCCATTTAGTGGTTTAAAGCCGCCGGTCTGGCAAGGCTGTCAGCTGTTAAATACCTGTCATCTGAAGTGTTCTTTATTTAGTGAAAGGATTGAATGTGGATCGTTTAACAACCAAACGCGAAAAATAGTTAAAACTTACCACAAAATTGGTGATTCAAACGTTGGGACTTTTCATGCATTACGGGGTGATCACGGTCAACGTAATCGACCTATTGTGCAAGGAATTGGCAAGATTACAAAGAAATTTGAATAGACTGGAAGCGTTATAAATGTGATCAGGCCTGTGCATCATCGCAATGTACGCACCGCCGAAAATATCGCTTCTGTTGGTGAAAGTGTGGCGGATAATTCGAATTTCAATTTAGAGCACTATGGTCGTATGATAGCTGGATGTTTTCTTTGGTCTGAAATTTAAGATTATAAACAAGATGATGTGTGGTTTCAACAAGACAGTGCCGCGAGCTACACAACACGACCGATATTGGCTTTGTTGCATCAAAAGTGTCCAGAATGGATAATTTCACGCTTTGACGATGCTTTGGTCAGCAAAATCGCTTGACTTTTTTTTGAGGGGCTACGTCAAAGACCTTGGTTAGACGAATAATCTCCAAATAGTGGAGCATTTGAAATCCAACATTTGCTAAGTTATCGCCAGATACCGCCCAAAATGTGCGAAAAAGTGGTGTAAAACTACCTCAAAAGAATCCACTGATGCAACCAATCCAGAGGCGGTCTTTAAATGACGTTGGCAATATTGTACAAAATACTTTTGCATAGACATATCTGTAACCAAAGGGATGAATCCTAATTTGGCGTGGCGAAAAATATATAACTGTAATACAGAAAAGATATCTTTTGAAGTACCAAATATATTTTTATATGCTTCTTGGCTTTTTATTTCAATTGCTTTTTCCGTTTGTCTGGCTGGATGATTGAGTCGTAATGTTTACCATGGCTCTTATAATAATTCTTGTGCCGATTTAATTAATTTATTCGAACATTCATATCTTTCACTCACATATTCTAAATTCTATCAGATTATATGCACATCAAGTTTTAGAAATATTGAAAGTTAAGCTTAAAAATTCTAATGGATTGTAAATTGAGATTTAGCAAAAATTTCTATGCGATTGTCTTCAGTAAGGATAGAATTTAAACATTTATCTATTTTGCGTCGCATGTGGAAAAGTATTCCTAGCTCTTAGACCTTTTATGCTTCTCACACTCGTTGCAAAAAGTGTTGATTCTGAAGATGTGAACTCTTTCCAACCCAAGTGAAATATTTGGCCTTATTCCCTGTCAGGTCTACAGTAATATCTTACGATTTTTGAACAACAATATCGTCACATGCAAACATCAAGTGGCTTTTCTTACAAATGAAATGAATTCATATCAACTCACTCATTATCATCCCTCGTTTTTGTCCGCTGAGAGGGCTGCAGTAACATCTCAAGATTTGTACCAAAAGATGTCAATAACATCAGCGTAAGTAAACAACATGCGGCGGTTCAACTATCATCTTCTTAAATATGTTGAAGAGTTCGCTCAATAGACCATCAGCATATTGGAGACATTTAGTACGCATTGACTAAGTAAAATCTTTGGCTATCGTTACTAAACATTTCGTATCGATTCCACAGGTATGCCAATCTCAATCATGGCTTCAAGTAGTATTTGCTAATTAGAGCTACCGAATATAGTTTTATTAATCCATAAAAAGGTTATGTTTGTATATCGTTCATTTTTGGGTAGCATTTGTCGCAATATAAATATCTGGCGATTTACCAGGTTTAAAGCTACAACAATAGCATAAAATACTCTCCAGTCTTCCATATAACATACTCGACTGGAATTTATATACTGCTGTAAACTTTTTTTGTCTCGGTGGTGAACAGCCTGTGTCATCATCTGAAAATGGCATGATTTTAAATAATACAACTTTTACAAACTATCAACTGCATCCAAATGATGAGCCTAATCTGTGTTATCATCTCGGATCATGTGCACTTTCATTTCACTTGAATTTTTTTTTACATCTATTGCCCAATAATGGATTTAGTTTCTTTTGTTTTATTAGGGGAATTGCCAAATTGTCTTGTGGTTTGGTCAGCTTTGGAACTAACAAGTCTGTATTCCCTATCGAAGGTGTCGCTAAGTAGACTGTATTTAACTAGAGTTGAACCAAAGCTATCTTCCTTTTCTATTTACAAAGGTGAGTGGTGGTCACGTTTCATGATCTTTGTCTTCCATTAGGAAAATATGTCGGTTTATTGCGGATTATGGCTACTTGGCTGCTTACAGAGGCTGCAACGTCGAGGCAAAGTGTCTAAGCTTCTTGCCAAAAGTAAATTCTTATTCATATTCACGCATTTCTGCTAGGCTGGTTGTAACTTATGTCTCTGTTATCATACCGTGGCAATCACTGTTTAGTCCACAGCGAGGGCGGTCCGAAAACTAACCGACCTGACATAGATATAAATAGATAGATAGACAGATGTAAGTATCCAGTAGTTTGAAAAAAAAAACATATTTTGGTGAAAAGCAGGAACCTTATAAAACATATGTTTTAAGTTACAAAGCGCCACGTTGTTCAGTATTTTTATTTGACCCATGGAAACATAGGAAAAATTATTCACCGTTATGTAATTCAATATTTCCATTCGAAAACTCTCAGTTCAACTAATAGAAAAGCCGAGCTAGATTCTACTTTGGGGGAGTCAGCTCCTTCGTTTACGACTGTAAAATACTCCAAACGAGCTGCCAAGTTGGACACCGTAGTGGTCGACCAATTCAGGTGTTCACACCCCAGATACGGTTAAGGAAATCTGCAAAATGATATTGGATGATCATCGGCTGAAGCTGTATATTGACCAAAAATCGACAATCACTCTACTGAAACATTTTCACGATGCTGTTTTTGAAAGCAAACGCGGCACCCATCTTGCGAATAGCTTTCAAAAACCGCATCGTGAAGATGTTTCAGTAGAGTGATTGGCAATGTTTTTACCGCAATAAAGGCGAATTTTTGCGTCGAGTTATAACCACGGATGAGACATGGGTCCACTATTTCACACATGAGACAAAGGAACAGTCAAAACAGTGGACTGGAAAGGGAGAATCGTACCCAAAGAAGATTTATTAATTAAAGTTTGCATTGCTTCATCACGCATTTTATTCGCCAAATTAATATGACTCGGTAGTAAAAGATTTGCAAACAATGAAGAGGTGGAGTCTGCGGTTGATGGCTATCTTAAGGACTTTGACAGTTATTGCCATAAATAGGGTATGGAAGCTATTAAATACCGCTGCAAAAAGTGTACCAAGCTAAAAGAAGATTATGTTGAAAAATAAAGAAAAAAATTTCTCGACTCTTCAGTGTCTTCTTTGGAGGGTCAGCTAGTTTTAGGACCACCCCCGATCTCATATATATTGTTTTAGTTTTCACGCCACCTATGGTACATTAAAAGTACTATTTTTAGAAACATCAGTGATACGCCAATAATGCTGTCAAAATTCTATCGCAGTAGACGACCATGATGTGAATTGATTAAAATAATTTCATCCAATAAATCTGTAATCTTTGTAACGTTTTCTGTAATTCTGCATTATCAGAATGTGTTTTTGATTTGCCAAAACTCTAGAGTATCTCATCGTATCTTTGATACAGACAGTTTTTTTGATTTTGGCACAGATAGTTTTATCTATAGCATTTCAGTAATATAGTTTTGCATTTTCTAGAGTAATTTTTCAAAAGCAAGTAAATAATCCGAAGCAATAGTATCTATTATGATATCGCCAAATTTAAATTATTATTGAAAAATAATATCGATTGTAGCACTCAAAAGAGTATTCCTTTACAGAAATTTTTTAAAGATGCATAAAATTACTTCTCCAAAGAAATGCAATTTCAACTAATTGCATTTTTGACAGCAATTCGCCTGGATAATTAAAAATCTGAACAAAAACGAGTTTTCACTAAGTTGCTCCAAATGTGTATTTCCTTTATAATATCTTAATATTTTTTCCTTAATTTTCTTTATCTTACCAATTTTGTTTTCTCAATCTTCGTGTCCTATGCCAGTTATTTCTTTTCTTCTTTTTTGTGTTATACATAATCACACACAGTATTGAAATGCTACTAAAAATTCATATTTAATTTAGCTTATTTTCCGCTTGGTAAATATTCTACCCTAGAAACTAGATTAAAGCGAAGAGGAGGGGCCGGGAGGCAAATTCATATTAAGTGTCCTTACAAAAACTCCCAATGCCAATGCAATGCAATCCCATCCACCGGAAAATCCTCACACAAAAAGGCTAAAAACTACAAATATTATTCTTTGCATAGTGTTGCTGTTGTTGGTTTAATAACATTCACTTTACAGCTGTTGCATGAAAAGCTGACCTCATCAAAAACAGCAAATTGTTCGACACCAGTCCTCTCACACACTCTTGCACTCACACAAATACACAGCTGCGGCACATACATATCCTTTTTCCGTTAACACGTGCAATTCCATTCGGTTTTTAGTTCTTTTTCCCCCTTTGATCATATTTAAATTGCAATAAACTTTAGTTAATATTAAAAAACAATGAACAGCGGAGAAATCGTGAGGAATGAATACAGTAGAAAACCAGAGAAGAACTGAAGGCTGTGTCGAAGGGATGGAGGAGCTCAATATGAGCAACATGTTTACATGCAGTTCACGGTGGTTTCGCCACCGCCCATGGTGGTAAAGCCTTTTGGATGGTATTTCGTGCACCAATGTAATGATACCAACTAAAACCACAACTAAAACCCTTCTCAGTTTGATAATAAAAAAAAACACAGTGTTTTGAAATTGTATACTACAGGATTTTCTGTGCAAATATTTCACACATTTTGTAAATAGAACGTTGTTTTTATGTTTATTTAAGCTCAAGACCATTTTGGCATTTTTCAAAGCTTTTTTCTAGGAATGGAGAAATTTCTAATCTAGGCTCTCTGATTGTTATTCGCTTGAGAGAAACCAGAACCCTTCGCAGAATTTCCCAAGCAGCTCACGACCTCCGACCTTCTGGAAAGTATTCTCTGCCATTCAATGCCATCAGACATAAGTGTGACGGTAGCTAAAGTGGGAAGACGACTGGCCTAAATGGCATGGTAACACCAATGCTTCAAAGGCTTGTAGGTACCATGTTTTACTAAAACTCAAC
Organism: Philornis downsi; assembly: GCA_019455685.1. Classification (NCBI taxonomy): domain Eukaryota; kingdom Metazoa; phylum Arthropoda; class Insecta; order Diptera; family Muscidae; genus Philornis; species Philornis downsi. Next base: position 130,861 of record JAHXMU010000102.1, on the reverse strand, counting down.
TCATACGATACGATAGGATAGCCTGATAAAGTTATCAAGAAAACACAAAAGAAAATAAAAAAAACTGAACCCCCCAAATGTTGACGAACCCCGTAAACATTATAAAGACCATGATTTAAGGATATGTACCTGGATCTGGCCTCTATCCGACTGGCGGATGTCCTTGATGAATATAAAGCTGACATCACCGCCATCCAGAAAATGCGATGGACTGTACAAGGATTCACTCTTCCAAAAAAAACTGTGACATCTACTATAGCTGCCAAGCAGAAAGGCATGATTTCGAATGTAGATTTGTTGTGGAGAAGGTACTTAAGCACCTTGTCTCTCGGTTTAGGCCCATAAGCGACCGTTTAGTCACTATTCGTACCAAGGCGAAATATTTTTTCATCACTCCAATCTGGAGGAGACCAAAGTCCTGCCCTGGACATGACATTAAAATTATTCTGGGAGATTTTAATGCCGAAATACGCACGTAAGATGTCTGAAAATTCAGTCTAAAACGCGTTCAGACTGGTTTCGTTCGCTGCGGCACGTAATATGGTAGTAAGTGGAACCAGATTCCCGCATAAAGATATCCGTAAGCAACGTGGCAATCTCCTGATCTCCTGATGATTGATGGCGTGGTAATAGATGGAAGGCATGCTTCTAGTGTCATGGACGTGTGTGTGATCCATGGTGCTAATATTGACTCGGATCACCACCTGGTTGCAGCTAAGGTACGAATGAGGCTGAGCTGAACGAAATACGTACAAAACTAGGCACAAAGAAAGCTAGACATCGCTAAGATGCATTCCTCCGAGATAGCCGCAGCCTACGCCATCACACTCTCTCAACTACTGGAACTAAACGCCTCTGCTTCTGACGTTCCTGACGCACAGTGGCAGCATATTGCGTATTGTGTGGCAACTGCTGCAAAACCCGTGCTTGGATATGAGAAACCGCATTCAGATAACGATGAAGATTGTCGCATAATGACAGAGGAAAAGAATGCTGCATACAGGGCAGCGCTGCAGCCAATCGTAACGCGTGCTGTTAAGGAACGCTGTAAGAAGAAGTGAAGGGAGGCACACCGACTTTTGAGGCGGAAGAAGCCATTGTGGAAAGAACAGGAAAGTGAGGATATATAAAGATACAGGGATAGATATGAAGAGCTAAAATTCTACCAAAAGATCAGAAGTATAAGATATGGAATAGGGCTTCTCTCCCGTATGGGCAGCGACGCACATCAGGTCACAAATACGCAGAGTTTGCTGCAATTACGGAGACTCGTAACTCGACTCGACTTCTTTTTAACACATGATATAAAACAACCAAATTTCAACCATCGGGCATGCGTTCATCAAGCCAACCGGAACTGCTGTTTATCAAGCATGTTGTTGTTGTTTTTAAGCCGCAAAATGTTGATAAACAGCAGTTCCAGTTGGCTCGATGAACGCATGCCCGATGATCGGAATTTGGTTGTTTTATGTCATGTGTTAAAAAAAAGTCGATCCAAGTTTATGTAAAAATTATCGCTGTAGCAGTCTTTTATTCATTGTTTATAAGGTCCTGTCAACCTTCGTAAAAAACTAAAATGGTCTTGAATTTGAACATAAACATAATAAAGAAAATAAACACAAAATCCTATTACACAGACCGAATTAAGCATAAACAAGTGAATCTTTTATATATCGGGTTATCCATTTTTCGGTTTCAAAAGTAAAGTTAAATAAAACACACATATAGCTATGATTTCGATAAAACTTCTGTTTCATTATAATGTTTGGACCTTGCCGTTATGCACGAAATAAATTTCAGGTAAATGACCGCCTTTGGGTTGCTTGCAGCAGTGGATCCTTTTGAGATAGTTTTCGTCCACTTTTTCGCACATTTCGGACATTATCTCGGCGATAACTTGACGAATCTTACATTTCAAATGCTCCAACGTTTGGGGATTATCCACGTAAACACGGTCCTTTATGGAGTCCCACAAAAAAGACTAACAGCGTCAAATCGCATAATCTTGGAGGCCAATTGACTTGTCATGCAATAAAGCCAAAATCGCTCGTGTTTTGAGGCTCGTAATACTGTCTGGTTGAAACCACATATAGTCCACTTCATAATCTTCAATTGCAGATCAAACAAGTCGGTTATATAGCGCTTTGAATTGAAATTCAGATTTTCCGCCACACTTTCACTAACAGGAGCGATATTTTCGGTCTGACCATCTGTAATGCTTCCAATCTCTTCAAAGTTCTTTAAAATATTGGCAATTCCTTGCACACTAGGTCGATTATGATGACTGTGATCACGCGTAATGCATGAAAAATGCCCACGTTTGAATCACCACTTTTGTGGTAAGTTTTAACAATTTTTGCACGTTCTTCGCTTTTGATTGTTAAACGATCCATATTTATAAACCGTTTACTATATAAATAACACTTCAGATGACAAGTATTTAACAGCTGACAGCCTTGCCAGACTGGCGGTTTTAAAACCACTAAAATACAGGGTTATGTACATATATATAGCATCAGGAATTTTTCCTGATAACAGCATCCGTGCCATGAGGAAATCTTACAAAAAAAAAATAAATTTTACTAGAAATTTTACAAAGTAATTTTTGTTTTCTAAAAATATCCATTACGCCATTTCTGTTATAAAGTATGTTAAACACCTACCCAATTATGAACTATTCTAAACGTAAATGCATTAGATGGTGGATATGTCCTACAGCGTAAGCCTCTATAAACATTTTATGATTTAATTATAATTTTTAAATTATAATTTTATAAAAGAGGTAAACGTTGTTTTAAAGCTTGTAGAAAATTTTCCCTAATAAATTTTCTATCGAAATATTAATTAAATATCCATACAAAACTACTTCTTAACAGTTTGTTCCTTATTTTTATAAAGCATTCTTCTTTATAAAAATATCCTTTTCATTTTCTATACAGTTATGCTCATTTCCTTTTTTCTAAAAATTCTTCTAACAACCCTATGGGATTATTTCCCATTGAAGAACATTTCTGTATTAAAAGAGTGAATACCAGAATCGTCTATAAAAAATTTTAAATTTATTTATTCTTAAAAAATTTCTTAAAAGAGGACTTTCCTATTACATTTTCAATAGCAGTTTTTTAAAAGGGAATTCAATATAATATTTTCCTGTAAACTCATTTTGCAGTACAATTAAATAGACTTTTTACCATATATTTACATTTCCTATGCGGAAAATATTAATTATTAATTAAATTTTCTATATAAAATATAATGTTATTTAAAAAACTTGTGTGTAAAAACGCACCATAAGGAAATTTCCAAAAATATCTTATAAGAAAAGTTTTTCCAAAAATATCCTGCACAGAGATTTTCTAGTAAAAATCCTATAAAGAAGAGTTTTCTGCAAAAATATTCGATAAGAAAATTTTCTGCAAGATGATCCTTTTGGAAAAACATTTTTTGTTAGTAAATTTTCTGTAAAATATAAGTTAATTTTCTATAATATAATAACATCCTACAACAAAAATGTTCTTCAAAAATGTGTCATAGATATAATTTCTCTGAAAATGTCCTTTAAGGGAATTTCTTATAAAAATTGTGTACAAATGTGTATCTCCCATACGATATTTTTTTCCTTAAATCTGTCTCGTAAGGATATTATCTATAAAATTTGCGAGTAAGGAAATCCATAAAAGTGTGCAAGAAGGATTTTTTCTATAAACGTGGCACGTGGCGAATTTTCCACAAATATGGCCTAGAAGAACACTTTCCTTATAATGACATTTTTTTACAAAAAAAAAAAGTTCATAAAAATATTTTCTACAAAGACTTCACATAACGTAATTAATTATCTATTAAAATGTTCTAGAATGAAATTTTCCATAAAAGTGTGCTAGAAGAAATTTTCCACAAAAATGTCCTATAAGGATCACAAAATATTATTTACAAAAAAAAATTCATACAAGAAATTGTCTTCTACAATGTCCTTCAAACAGTTTTCTATAAGGAAATTTTCTACAAAAATGGCATGTGAGAAATTTTCCACAAAAAAGTTCTACAACGAACCTTTCTACAAAAATATATTACACAGACATTTAACACTGAAACTTCGTACAAGAACATTTTCGGCAAAAAAAATCAATGAGGAAATTTTCTGTTAAGTTATTTCGAAAGAAGAATTTAAAAAATAGACAGCATTTCGTGCAGGTTGGACAGAGTCAAAGGAATAAACATGTCGTAATATGTGGTGTTCCGCAAGGTAGTGTACTTGGGCCATTATTATTTAAATTATATATTGATGACTTGTCAAAATTAGATTTTAAAGGCAAATTATACATGTTTGCAGATGACATATGCTTACTTTATAATTATAATTATCCTTTAGTACTACAAACACAAATAGAATGTGATGCTGTGATTTTATGTGAATATCTAAGGGTGAATAAACTAGTTTTGAATGCAAGCAAAACTAAAGTCGTGAGATTTAGACAAAAGCTTTCTATTAATGATACAAATGGTAATGTGATAGAAGAATCAGAAAGCGTGCGTTATTTAGGAGTGTGTCTTAACTATAATCTGTCGTGGGATAAACATATCATGGACTTAAAATCCAAAATATCTTCAGGATCTGGAATTTTGTACAAATTTAACAACAAATTAAATGTAAAGCTAAAGCTAATGTTATATCAGTCTCTGATACATTCTCATTTGACGTATCTTCTTTTCGTGTATGCATATAAGTCCACTACCTGTCTAAAAGATCTACAATCGGCACAGAATAAATCTTTAAAAACTGTTTTAAATCTACCTATGAGATTCAGTACAACTTCTTTATATAAAGATTATGCCACAAATGTCTTATCTGTTAAGGGATTATACAAACAACAACTTCTGCTCCATGTCCACAAATCAATAAATGGAATTGGAATCTTTACAACATCCTTTCATAGAAATATTTCATACACCCAAAGATCGACCTGTCAAGCAATGCATTTAAATGCCGTGTTTTGTTGGTTAGAGTTAACCAAGCAAAGTGTTTCATTTGCTGGACCATTTGCCAGTATACTTGAAAGAAACTTCACTATAAGACATTTTTCTATAAAAAAAAGTCTAATAGGGAAATTTTTGAGAAAAATTATGAGCAAGAATATCCCAGAATATCTACATAAATATCCTATGTTGGAGTTTCCCATATAAATGTGTAATGGGGAAATTTTCTTTATAAATGTTATATGCGGAAATTACCTGTGAGAACTTCTTACAAGGAATTTTGGTGTATAAGAAATTTCCGGCAAATGGAAAATCTCAACAAATAATTTCTGAAAAAAACTCCCCTAAGAAAATTTCCCATAAAAATATTCATATCAAAAATTTCCTGCCAATAATTTTCAACAACAGTTTCAAAAAATGTCATAATCGTTAAAAAAAAAATGCGGGGAGAGCATTTTCCATAAAATATTCTTATTCTCTAAGGACATTTTCTATAAAAATTTACTATAAGCAAACAATAAATTTCCTAAGCCAATACTTTTTTATGAATATTTAGTAGTGGATAATTTCCCATGAAGAAAACTATTCTGGTAAAATTTTGAGAAAGAAAATCTTGCGCGTCGTCGCATTGGCTGATTATTCCCTGAAATTGGCTCCAAACGTTGAATATCCAACTGTGGAAAATGCCTGAGAAAATGAAATGAGAGGAAAATGAATGAGATTGTATGCAGAACACCCATTTTGATTATAAAGTTTTATAAGTTGCGCCCGTTGCTCGACACTGTAACTTAGCATGGTGATGTGTTTTTATAGTATGAAAAATAAAAAAAACACACACACACACAAAAACAGAAAAATTAATCAAAAATTAAACAACATGTAATTCATGAACTGAGGCTAAATTTTCTTATACAATAACTTTATTAAACGATGTTTGCTAATATACACATATGCTAATGACTAATTTGTAGATTACTACAGAATAATTTTTCAGAGTATTGGCTAATATTTGTTGGAACAGGTCTACAATAAATTTCTGCAAAATATAACGTTTATAAATTCACCTCGATTCTCATCGCCAGTTAAACATTCTACAATGTTTTGCATTTCTGGCTCAAAATGTTGCATCAAAAATCACGGAAATGTTGTTGATAATATTTAAGAAATATTTTGGAAATAAAAAATATAGTAAATTAAACATATCATTTTATTAATATACCAACATTAGAGAAAGTTCATCGCTTCTGATACATATGGTATCATTTCATATGTAAGATCGTACGCATTTATTATTAAATCAATCCATATTCCACACTTGACTCGAAAATATCTTAACGCTAATTCCAGCAGTTTCAACATATAGATTTCACGCTGCTTATTATATTTGATATCTATAATTCCAGCGAATATTCTGCAATAATAGCAAATGTTAGCGCTTACAAAAATATTGTAAGAAACTGCTCCTGATGTGTTTTCATATCAATGTCCCGTCCTATCAACATTGTCCTGGATAGACGACAATGTTAGTACTTAAGAACAAAAGTGTTGATGTCGATTTAATATAATAACACATCAGGAGCTGTTCCTCACAATCTTCAAATATTCCAATATCACCACCTCCAACTACTGTGCATTGTCCTTAATGTTATTACATATATCGACCGTGACGTTGCTTCCATCTAGAGACATTCAAAATTGAATTCAATATTGTTTTTGCTACTGTTCCTTCTGCTCCTTATGTTGCTGTAGTATTGCCTCTTTCAGAATTCCTTACAAAATTGAAATGTTCGTTATTTGATGAGTCACAATATGGCGCAGATTGATTTCCCCATAGACAGTTTGTTATGTATGAATATTTGCATAAATTGTTCCACATAGCTCCTGCTGCCTGCTGTCTGCATATGTATGTGTGTCTATATATGTAGAAGAAAAAACAACTTAATTGAATCCTTTTGCTTCGATATTGAAACCATGAACTATTTTCTCTTACAAAAACAATAGATTTCTAATGAATATGTAAAATGTTTTGTATAAGAAATAAATGGGGAAAAAGTTGACATAATGAAATTAAAACATTTGAAATGTTTTGGAAAATGTTAAAAGCATAAATTGCACAATAGATTTTCTGAAACTTATATACAGACAGAGACTATTACAGTATTAAATTGTGATGAAAGTGTTGTGAATAGTTTTTATTTCTTAAAATTTGTGCTGTCATAAAATTTCTATGTGCTAATTAGTTTTGTTGTAGTTTACAAAAATATAACTTAATCAACTAAGGTAAAAGTTTAGGTTATCAATTAAATATGCAAATATGATGTTCATCACTTTCTCACGTAAAAGTTTATGTAAAATTCTTCACTCTTGCACATATTGAAGGACTTGTTGCTAACAATTCATCAATGTTAGCGGGGAGTGCCGGCTTCATATGAGCTGTATACATACATCGACGTAGTTAAGCGCCTCAAAATACAGCGATTACTTTGGTTGTGTCGCGAAAACACTTCGATAATAAAAGGATGCCCAAATTTCCGTTTTGAAACACCAACATTTTGGGAAAAAATCCTTACTTGCGGCGTATATCATAAAATAAGAATGTCTGTTCCTGTCGCCAACTGGGGCAAATAAGTTGATAACAACATTTAAATTAATTTGAGGAAAAAAAAACAAAAAACCTAATGTACTAAAGTAAATACACAACTTCAAAAAACTGGGACTTTCGCTAAACACAGTTCCGTAAATTTATTTGAAGTACAAAAGAAAATTTATTTCTGATTCATAATTTAAAACAACAACGCACTTACTTCATTCATCTATTCACTTGTTATTACCTGAAACGATATTAGAGATCCAAATTGATTCTGTTTCTCTATCGAAACACAATGGAACCGATATTTCGATTCGAGAACCCGAAACGAAATATAATTTTATGCAATTTCGTTCCTTATCTAAATCAGAACCGAAACCAAATGCAGTTTCATTGCTTCACAGAAAGAAACTTCAGAGAAACAGACAGGCCTGGCGCCAAACTGTGTAACTTTGAAATTTTCCAAATAATTTATTTTCTGAATTTACGATACCAGGCCCTCAGAAATTTTTGCAGCTATTCGAAAATTTTGTATGTTTTTGAATTGAAAAATTTCAAATAAAATGTAAATAAAACTTTTCATATATTGAATCAAAATCAAAATTATTCCTAATTTGACTTCGGCGTAAGAATCAAAATCAAAATTGTTTGCTATTTCGTTACAATACGAATCAATTTTGATTCTGAATAAAAATTTTTGGTTTGGGTTGTAGTAACTGAAATATATCATGACTACAGGGTGTCCATCGGAAAAGTATACTACTTTGTTTATAACTTTTGATCAAATTAAAGAGAATGGATCTTATGTTGATAAATGATTCATTTAATGTCGGCAATTATGTAAAGGTATGTAATACAAACACGAGCCCTTTTGAGCACATTTTTCATTACATTCTCACACATTTCAGGCGGTATTTCATTGATTTTATCACGAATATTTGGTTTGAGTTGCTCAAGCGTTTCAGGTTTGTTTGTATAAACCTTGCTTTTCAGATACCCCACAAAAAGAAGTCCGGAGCAGTCAAATCAGGCGACCGTGGAGGCCAATCAACATCATCATTTCTTGAAATAAATTTTTGTGGGAAGAGGTCTCGCAGTAATTCTATTGTAATCCTAGCTGTATGCGATGTGGCACCGTTTTGTTGATACCACATGTTAATCAAGTCCAAAGCATGCAGTTGTGACGTTAACAAGTTTTCAATCAAATTGCGATATCGCTCCCCATTGCTCCCCATTTCAAAGAAGCAAGGTCCAATGATTCCTCCTGGCCTAATTGCACACCAGACTGTCACTATTAATTTTTTTTTCTATTCATTTTTTTTACTGAATCTTTTTTTTTTTGAAATTTACAATAAGTATTCAAATCTTAATCCTATCTTATTCTAAAGTATTCTGCCATTGCCGGATCTTATTTTTGGTGAGCCGAATTTTGTATCACTGGACTAAGTCTAGCGTGTCCTTTCTTCTTAGCCGTATATTACCGGGAAAATGTTGAAGGTTTTGGGCGAGTGGGTTTGAGTGGGAGGACAATTTCGGTATATATGACCTACTTAATTTTATTATTTCCTCGGAAATATAAGGAATGTTTAAATCTTTGTGTATGTTATCATACCTAATATACCATGGGGCACCACCGTATGTGCATATTGGCTTCAATATGGTTTTGTAGATGGTGATTTTATTTTCCAAACTAAGAGTGGACTGGGAGCCAGCAGGCTAGTGGAGTTGAGTCATTTTTAATTTCAATTGAGTGATTTTTGGGTCAATGTGATTTTTCCAGGCGAGACGTCGATCCAGGTGAATACCCAAATATTTAACATGGTTATGAACGGTTATGGTACTACCGTAAATAGTTAGGGCTGGGCAATTGTTCAGTATAAGAGAGAATGTAACCCGTACACTCTTGGATGCATTTACTTCTATCTTCCACTTTTCGAGCCAAGATTCTAATGTATTTATGAAACTGCAGTTGTCTAGAAGCCATTAATGGGCAAGTGCTAGTGCTCATGAATGTAATGTCATCAGCGAAAGTTGAAGTTTGAATTAGGGAATGAACAAGCATGTCAGAGATGTAGATTGTATATTGTATAGGGCCTAGTATACTGCCCTGGAGAACTCCTTTCTTTGATTTAAAACAGATTCCTTTGATTTTGCTACAAAAGATCGATCCTTTAGATAGCTCTCCAGCAGCTTGTGGGTATAGGCGGACGAAAAGAGACTATTTTGTGAATAAGGCCTTCATGAAATAATTTATCAAAGGCTTGGGAGATGTCAATAAAGAGATCTGAGCAATATTTCCGATCTTCGAATGTTTTTCTGATCTGGGTTACTATACGGTGTACTTGCTCTATCGTTCCATGACCCTTACGAAATCCAAACCGGTGCACAGTGAGATTCTAAGTGCAAAAAGTCTATTTTTCGACTGTAAAATATTAAAAATGTAATGATGCAATTTTGTACGGAATTGTTTAGTTAAGAGAAATTCATCATTGCTTTTTTTAATTACTTAAAAATGCTTGGGAGAAGTAAAGCGCAAAACGACTAAGATTTTAATGCAACTTGAGGGCCTGTATATGCATATTTGTTGTTCGTTTAACTATTTTATGTCATGATGTTCTAAAAATATGGTATTTTGTGATTCTTTAAGAAAAAAAGACAACTGGATAGCATAAATAGTTTCGAAACTATTTAAATTTAAAAAAAAGCCCTAGAAATTTCAGTGTTCTAAGTTTTCCTTGGATGAAAAAAAGGTTAGCTCCGGCGACCTCCATGCTCTGACTGCAATAAAATGAAGGAAGGGAGTATATTATTGCGATTTATAGAAAAAAATCCTTATAATATTTTATATTGCTGAACAAAGTTATAAATTTTATGGGAAAAGTCACAAGAAAGAAAGTTTATGGAGTACATTCTTCATATTGCCTACAATAAACTATTTCAAAAGTGGTCGGCGCTCGAAGACGAACATAAGGCTATGAAACAAGAAAACAAAGTCCGAATTCACAATGTGGCAGAAATATTAATTCTTCGAAGTTTAAAAATTACACGCGGGATACGGCGAAACTTTATGTCGAAAAATACAGCTGGTATTATATGCCAGTAACAGTGCACAAAATGTTAATGCATGGAAAAGAAATTATCGATGCAGCTACTCTTCCTATTGGTATGCTATCCGAAGAGGCAGAAGAAGCGCGCAGCAAGGATTATAGAAGATATAGACTGATGTTTTCAAGAAAATGCAATAGAATGGCAACTAACTCTGATGTTTTCAACCATCTCTTGGTGTCATCAGATCCTTTTCTTAGTAAAATAAGGCGTCAACCTCGTAAACAACATTTGGAATTAGATGATATTGTAAAAGAAATGATAGATGAATAAGTAAATAAGTTTCCTTACACATGTAACTAATTATTTTATTTTAGGCAATCCTACTACATATTTTTACAGAAAATAAGTCAGGCGGGTAGTGGGTGAAATGGTTATTTATTCTGAGTAATATAGGCGATGGGAGTGGCCGATTTAGATGAAACTTTCCAAAATTTTTGTTTCCGTAGTACAGATGATCCATGCCAAGTTACAAAAATTTCTACCCAACAGAATAAAATTTATACGAAAATTTCATTTTGAGTTGTATGGGCGGTGGGCGGTGGGCGTGACCGATTTAGATGGAACTTTCCAAAAATTTTGTTTTCGTAGTACAGATGATCCATGCCAAGTTACAAGAATTTCTACCTAACAGAAAAAAATGTATACGAAAATTTCATTTTTAGTTGTATGGGCGGTGGCCGATGGGCGTGGTCGATTTGGATGAAACTTTATATTTTTGCTACTCTACGACAACTCCTTATATTTATTGCACAAAAATGTATGAAGCAATCCCACTGTGCAGTGCATGGGTATTACATGTTTTGTTGTTTTTGTTGTTTTAAACACTTTCTTGAGCAGCAGTAATGTTTTCAGCTATGTTGCAGTACGTCCTTGCTTGGTCCTATCAGCTACCTCCACTCCTCTCTCCTCCTCTTTCTTCGAAACCATTCACTACACGATAAATAGTGCGTCTTGTTGGCACGTTGTTCCTCCCAAAAATTTCACGTAACTTTCTCATCGTCACTGTAATCGATGATTGATTTTGATAAAAATGTGTTAACGATTAAAACGCGTTTGTTTATTGAATATTTTTCCATAATAAATTTGCCACGTCTCTACTTCATGACTGCCGAATATGAACTGTCAGGACTAATGTTTACCAAAATGGCAGCAAAACAAAGTAGTATACCTTCCCGACGAATACCGTGTATTTTCGGATTTGAAGAACATTTAAGAATCTAAAGTCTTGCACTGTGCTGGTTTTTCACGGTGAAACTCTCTATATGGAAAATGGTTGTGGAAGTTAAAGCTAATTTTTTACCAAATGATAACATGTTTTTTTTCAGGAGGAAAATGTTCTTATTTTGTATTTTTTTGTTTTTTTTTTTTGTTGATTTCCAACACTAAAATCGAAGTAATGTGTATTTTTGCATCGCAATATGTTCGATAACCCATTTGTAAATTTGAAAACAAAATATTAATAAAGAATTACGCAATTTAGCAATTCTACAAACATTATACCAAACATAGTATGACGTAAAAACATCAGCTGTTCTGATTTCAGTGTTGGAAACCGATACAAAAAAAACCTAGCAATGCCGATAAACAATGTCTCGTAGAATTTTTTCCTTTGTGAAAAGAACATAGTACATAGCTTCAGCAAATATTTTGAGCTATAATAAACTTCAAGTATGGACATTTTCCAAATGAAAATAGTTTTTGAGTGGTACGTCTTTTCGATGTATTGTCTTTGTGACTTGTGCATCCTCAATCAAAGCTTTTCACTGTCTAAAACTTTCGACAAAATGTTCTTGAAAAAACATGTTTTGTTGGTAAGACCAAAGCATGTGAAAGAATTTCTTAAATACAATTGCCAATATCGATCGACCTACAGTTCTAACATTGTCCAGCTTCAGTGAGAAAACCAACCGACCAACCAACCAACCAACCTCTGACAGAGAGACAGAGGGACGTGTTAAGTTTCTTAGTATAAATTAAAGTCCTAAAATTGTGTTTAATTCTAAAATACAATATCATTTCAATGGTTAAAAGAATGCAAAAAATATTAAAAAACCTTTCATCATTTAGTCAGAGTTTTTTTCTTCCACCTCTTCTTCTTCTTCTTATGTAAAATGTAATTCAAACCTTCATCCCCTAAGCCTTACAAACTTTTCAAATGTCATGTCATCTGTTGCCGTGCCAGATTCGTGTCATTTCACACTGTGGCAGCTGTACTCTTTTGTTTTTCCCTTTCTTTGATGTATTTGACCTACCAAAATAACGAAAAACCAAAAATAAAACGAGAAAATATTGCATATTTCACGGTATCTGAGCTTTTTCCTGACAATTGCATATCGTTTGGCAAAATCTGTTGTTTGTCGACTGTCATGGCCAGCACATTGATTTGATAAAGCGAAAAAAGATTGTCACTCTTCGTTAATTTGATTGTACACCAACAAAAGGGACAAGAGCATCTATTAAATTCCATGAAATTGTTTTGCATATTGCGAGGCAAAGGTATTGATTTAATTATAATTGCATAACTTTATGGGAATTTTTCGGTTGTAAGTGGCCAATAACGACGCAAACAAGTGGAATTATAATCATTTTTCTGAGGGTGGTATAACAAGAAGCTAAACTACGGTGGAACATGCAATTTCCTAATTTACACTATTTATAATTTGCATTTCTCATGTCTGGTCATTTTTAATCACACAACGAGAATGGCAAAGGAATTAACAACTGCCATGTCCTGCTAGCTAGCGTATGAGTGATGAAACGCCTACAAAAGTTTTGTATGGCATCGGTTTGTTCCGAAATAAATTCAGCGGTTTTGTGTCCATTTAAATTTCATATGAACCAGTCAACAGTCTTCATTCTTACCTGTATGATTCCAAGTGGAATTTAGCACTTCTGCTGATTTTGTAAACACACATACCCACACAAATTTGCAAAGCATATATACATATATAGCTACTACGGCCGTACTTGTGTGTTGGTGCATTCGTTGAAGTTGCCATATCCATGTCGTTGTTCTCGTCCTGTACTATGTTTTATGGAAAAACGTGCTGAAATAATATTATTGCAGTACAAAATGTAAACCAGCGTCAACTAGTAGAGCAAAAGGAGTAAATGAATAAATATTTTGCTCGTTTTTATATTTAACATGACCTAAATAAATGAACAGAGGCAAAAAAACGTCTATAAAAAAAAGCTAAATTAATTCCAACACATACTCAGCTAGAAATGGGATGGCAAAATAATCAAAAGCCGTTTTAGTGAGACTTTAGATATGACACTTCATCCCTTTGTCCCCAGAGCAATGAGTTACACTTATCTTCTTGAACTGTAAGAGCTACGTCTCGGGTTTACAGATCAAAATAGAAACGAGAACAGCTGTTACAAAAGGCAAGAGTTGAAGTCTCTGCATTCCCAGAATTATTCGTTCCAAATAAAGCTAAGAAAGGAAAATTATTAAAGTGTACTCACATTACAAGCCAAGTTTAGAAAGAAATCCGTAATTTGTCCTCCTTGATTCAATATTTTTTGGATGCACATCAAAGATGGACACCAGCAAGGAGAAAATTTACAGTTCTTCTTCGATCAAGGCGAAAATGCAAGCCACGCGTCTGTTTATGTTTATGCGTTTATGTGCAACGCATGAAAGGTCTTTATATGAAATGCCTTGAATGGTAAAAAGATGGATAGAATGCAAAATTGTCGCTATCATTATGAACGCAACCTTAGTTCCAGCCCCATATATTATATAAAAAAAACCAACGCTTTTTCTCTCCGATCTAATTGGATCTTAATAGTTCATCTTTAGATCCATTAAATCAACAACTTGCATTAAAAATACCCGTACTAAACTTTAGGTAAAAAATATACTCAAAATAAGTATAACAAATCTACTCAATACTAGTAAATTTTACTTGAAACGAGTGAGTGAAACTTAAGTCGACAAACTTTTATTTGATTTAAACGCACTTGAAAATACTACATCTTTAATAAGTATGCAAACTTCCTCTAATCATTTTCTTACTTATTTTGAATATGGAGGTATTTGACGCCATGTGGATATCAATTTCACTCAATTTGAGTTCGTTTACAGATATCAGACATTATGTGAAACACACTGCGTTAGAACACGGTGGCTAAAAACTAAATTCCTTAAAAGCCTAACAATACCAGGCAGGAATAATGGTAAAATGTCAACGGCCAAGCTCAGTTAGAAGAAACAGCTTATATGTACTATATAGGGTTATCCATTCCTCGGCTTCAAAAGTAACGTTAAATGAAACATACATAAAGATACGATTTCAAAGAAACTTTTATTTCATTATAATGCTTGGACCTTGCCATTATGTACGAAATACAATGCATTTAAATGATTGATCTGGATTGGTTGCAGCAGTGGATCCTTTTAATGTACCTCCAGCGTCATTTTCATTTTTTTCCAGTCATCTTTCATTTTCAGTCACTTTTTCCGGATGCAATGTCTTTTCCACAATCACTTCTGGTTTCTCCCAGTCCCATATGCGACAATTTTGATCGTTGACGTAACCACAGAGTGAGAAATGAGCTTCATCTTTAAAGAAAATGTTGTTCGATTGAAAACCCACGTTTGAACCACAACTTTTTTAGTAAGTTTTAACTATTTTTATGCATTCTTCGGTTGTTAAGCGATCCATACTCGTGAATGGCAAACCTTTCACTAAATAAATAACACTTTAGATGACAGATATTTAACAGCTGATTGTCTTGCCAGACCGAAGATTATGATACCACTAAATGGATAAATTTATATTATGTGTGTATGTAGTAAATATTAATTGATAAATATAAAATAAGTATAGGAATTTTCTCTGTCTATTTGAAAAATACAAAAGTATTAATTTTTCTTTCAGAAATGTTGATGTGGTATAAACCAACCATCTGACTATTTTATGAAATTGGCCTTGGTTGAAATTTATGAATATATGTACAATAGATATTGTCAAAAATAATTCTTGTTGGTCTCATTTGCAAACTGGTATTATCGGGTTGTTCGGAAAGTGCGTTCGGCTAATCCGTTAGTTCACCATTCGTCACTTCTCATGACGTGGAGTTCCTTCAAACACTATCAAAACTTCCTAACATCCCTTCTCCAAACTGTTCACTATTGTTCATTTGTATTCTCTTTCTATTCGCTTTAAACAAAAGTTTTAAAAAATGGGAAAATAGGCGGAAAAGAACATTTTAGACATATTATACTGTATTATTTCTGAAAAGGGAAAACGGCTACTGAAGCCAGCTGAAAAATAAAGTCTATTAATGAAGAAAACGAACTAAATGGAAGATCTCGCCAGAAATGGTTTTAAAGATTTTCTACGGTCAACTTCTCCATAACGAACGCTCCCAGATCAGGACGAGGAAAAGAAATTGTTTCCGAGGAGGTGAGAGATTTAATTATTGTTAATCCTCGTGCAACAATTAAGAAAATAGCTGAAATTATCAAAATATCAGTCTCAACCGTTCACGGTGTCATAAAAGAGCTCGGATTTGTGAGTAACCTCCGTATGTGGGTGCCTGCCTTGCGGAGCCATCAGAAACTGTCAGAGCTTGGGTGGGAAGTTTCACCTCACCCATCGAACTCCTAGAAATCGCCTCGTACGACTATCACCTATTTCGCAGTCTGAGCAACCGCTTGAAGAATTTGAATTTCCATAACGACGAGGAAGTGAAAAATTGAATCGAACGCTTCTTTTCAGGAAAACCAACGAATTTTGTGAGTGAGGAATTAAAATGCTCCCAGAGAGGTGGGAAGAAGTTATTAAAAAGGGGGCGATTACAATAATAGTTTAAAATAATTTTTTTCCTGTATAGAAATTTGTAAATAAGTTTCTTTTAAAAACCGAACGAACTTTTCAAACAACCGGACATTTTATAGAAATTCCCAAAAATATTTGCCAACATTTTAAGCTTAGATAATTCCACATAATCCTAAGTAATGACGCCAGTAAGGAGCCAAAAAGGATACAAACGTGTTCCTCAAAAAATGAAGGCAAAACGCTTCTGGTTTAGGCATCTATTAGGCGGACCGGATTGTTTTAAAAACTTTTGTAAAAATAGATATTTGTTCTTCACGTTCGATATAGTATGATTTTTTGTGTAGATTTCTAATAGTTTTGCACGTTTTTCATCAAATATTCCATTTTAGGAAGTTATATATTCAGCCCCACAGATTCTTTGTACGTAATTAACCCATTAGTAGCGGGAAGCAGATACTAGTTCTTAATGAAATTAATAAGTCATTATAACAAATAAATACGTAGTTAAGTGAATGAAATGAGAATTAAGCTTACAGGATATCGACAAAAGAAAATGTTCAATCCTCATCGGAGAAAACATTTTCTTTTTTAATTTTTGCATTTATATTTAATGATTAATTTAATCAATCTATGTATCAATGAATATCAAACCTTACTTACGTATATGTTTGTTTAAAATGATATTTAATTTAACCAGTTGAAGGCTGGTAACGCCAATGATCGACTTCTGCCACTTATGGGTTAATACCATTGTAGAGTCAATGGTATCAAAAATAACAGTCATACAAAATACGTTTCCTAGCATAAGCTGAATATTGGCCTATTTTTATAGTACCTGAATCCTTATTGCGCCTCAAGTAGAAGATCGATTTTGTCTGATAAAACAGAACACATTTTTACAGGTGTTTTATTAGTGATATTACAACTCAGGAAAGGTGCATTGTTTTAGGAAACTTACGTTTTTTTTCATTTCTGGAGGGTATAAACAGCTCTTTTGTGAATGTACTCTAAACAAACGTATTTTAGCAACTGTGACAGAAAAGCGATGCACTTAAAACTCCAGCCTACGTGCGGCGGATTATTGAATATTTTTAGATATTAAGTTCGATTGTAATTGTCGTCTAATTAAGTAGACAATCAAAATAACATTCGCTTTAAAGCTAAGTACTACGTTCTTCTCACGAGGAAAAATTGTAGGAGGCATAGCCAGTTTTTTTAACTAATTTCCAACACTGAAATTGGAACAACTTGTACTTTTACGTTTGCAAAATTGTAAAATTGTGTCTTTTTTGTTACTATTTCGCTTCACAAGTTTACAAATATATTACTACATAAAAATATAGATTAATCCGATTTCAGTGTTGTAAACCAACAAAGAAGAAAGGTAAGCGTCACCTTCCGAAAATCTCGTAGTACTGTCTCGTGGAAAAATTATTCTTCAAATTTGACGACCATTTTTTTATATGAAGTTTTATCGCGAAAAGCCAGCATAGTACGAGCGTTAAGGCCGAGAAAACCTGGTGTTGAACATAGTTAATCCCCTTTAAGAATTAAGAATGAATTTTCTAAAAATTAGATCGAGTTACATTTACCATTTACCTAAATTAGATTATATCAAATTACATTGAATTACACTGAACTGAGTTAAATTGCATTGAATTGCTTTGTTTTATTTGCTTATGTAAAGGCTACTTCAAACAACCATCTAATTATAAAACCACAATTTTGTTACGCCCACGTGACAACCCAGCGAGGCACGGAAGTCTCACGGTTGAAACCAGCGAAAAATTCGCTTCGCAAACACTTCGCCAGCAGCCCTCAACATACGAATAAAAAATGAATAATGTGAGTTAACCAATGTCCAGGTTTTATTTTCATCTCTCTTATACGCAAACACTCGTAAGTATACACATTCCACCAAGAACTTAAGTTCTTCACCAGCCTCCAATTTCTCTGGTGGAATCTAAGTTCCAACTGAAATCTTCAGTCAAAATCTGACAGATTTACATCTTAGCAATTACATTTTACACCCGGTTTGTAATTATCATTTGAAAGTATTTATTTGCAATAATCCAACAACGGTGACCGAAAGTGGCATATTGTTTAGTACACACAACTACCGTTCGCATGATGGTAGGTTCAATCCCTATCATTATTTGAGCGGCAATCATCGCGGCGTATCTGCAGAATACTTCGAGTTATCGAGTAATCGACAAATCTGGTAGCTGTTTCTCAAACAGCCGCATTCGGAATTGTCATCAAACTGTAGATCCCGTGGAATGAGCCTAAAAATGTAATGCGTGTAAGCTTACTGAATATGAAAAGCTCTCGTACATCTCATGTTGTACTCCAATAACGTATTTACTGTAGAGAATATTTCATTGTTGTTTGTTTTTTGTTCAGTTGTTATAGAAAAGAAGTAATGTTGAAAATGGACGATAATATGCGACATTTCAACAATAACATATATTGTTGTGCAATATCGCCACTATTTTTCTAAGCTGATGAGCGAAAAGTAACGAATTAATAATTCGGTCAATTGTTACCGAATGAAAAATGACGGATATTCCTACATTTATGAGAATGCTCGCTAAAACACTTTCCAAACATTTGCAGAGCCAGAGAGAGGCATAAATAAAATATTCAATTCACTTACAATATGAATGTTGCTGTGTTTCATGTTATTTATACGAATTCATTGCATTCTGTCTATCATTCATTCATAGGTTTTGTTGTCACAACTGTAACATAATGTTACTCTTTAAATATTGTGTACACAAATATTTATACATTTATATACATACGGGCGGACAGACACATACTGTGACACATACATATGTACACATTTATGGCACATTCCAATGACATGTTGGATTTGCACTCATGCGAATGCTTTTCTTTGCCCGTATGTGCGGAGGATATAAATATAGTATGTGTGTGCGTGTTTAACCCACAGGCCTACAAGTCTATAGGATTTTAGGTATACGACTTACTCTCCCTCACTCTCACTATCTCCCTCTCTCTCTCTCTCTCTCTCTCTCTCTCTTTCCCCCGATCACTCTTTCATCCTTGCCTGTCTTTTCTGTCTCGTTTCTTATATCTTTATCCTGGCTCTGTGCATATATATTTAAATATTTCCGCTTCCGTTTGCAATTTTTGCTGCAGCGAAAAACGAAAACGAAATTTATAGAAAAAATATCAACAACAAACCAAACAGTGAAGCGTTACAAAAACCATCTGCCATTGTTTTTATAACAACAAGCTTATGGTCGT
Source organism: Philornis downsi (assembly GCA_019455685.1). Classification (NCBI taxonomy): domain Eukaryota; kingdom Metazoa; phylum Arthropoda; class Insecta; order Diptera; family Muscidae; genus Philornis; species Philornis downsi. The sequence goes on along the minus strand of JAHXMU010000102.1, from coordinate 111,130 downwards.
CGGTCTGTCCCCTACATCCGTTTAGATTTTCCTCGCAGCAACAACATCTGTACTCAACATTCTCTTCCGCTGCCTGCGCCTACTCTTGTCCCTCCTGGTGGCATCATAATGCACTGTTTACTTGCACTTCCTCCACCCGTCGTCGCCATCAGCAGCAATCACATGCCCGCCGCTACCTCCTGGGCCGTAAGCTCATTTGGTATCTGCTATGTTTGTTTTTCTGGTTATTTCGGTCCGGTAGAGTATTTGCATGTGTGGTTGAGCGTGGGAGGACTTTATATATTTTATGCATTTTACGTACTCTGCTGACACATATAAAAATACACACACGTTCGTGCTCCCCTGTGTGTATGCGGTGAATTCTTATGAGGATTATTTGGCCACAAGTTTCATTTAATAATCATCCATAAAGGTCACGTAGCATACGATTGAAATGTGATTATTTTTTGTTCGGCATTTTGCCCCATAACATTTCTCATTTTACACAAAACTGTCGATTGAAACCACTACTACGCCGAAAGGATGTGTACAGGATATTTAAATTTATAATATAGGACATGTGTATCCTTAGCTTGTTTTAAATTAAAACATTTCTTTTGTATGTCTCTGTCTAATGAAGACAACATAATGACAGTAATCGTCCTTTTGCCATGTCCTTTATGTATTTGCATTGCCCTACTAATGCTAATGCTCTTATGTTCTAATCTTTTAAAATTCCTAACACATGTGTGCTAAAGTTTTTCTATTGTCTTCAGGTTAGAAACTGTTATGTGGAAACAAATTCAACGCTCAATTGTAAAATTTCGCTCCTAGTTGAGGGAAAACTTTTAATTCAAATGTCAACCGAAAATGGTTATTTCAATAGTTTGCATGCAGTTTGGTGTGACACATCCGAGCTAACACAATAGATAATAAGTCGACAGAAACTGTAGGGAATTAAAGTATACAATAGTATGGCAATTAAATAAAGTATAAATAAAAATGAATGGATGGAATTTTAAAGTTCTAAGCGCCCTATTCATACAGAAACACAATAACAGCTTTAAAGGGAATTTTGCTATTGAGCGTTTTTTAGCATTTATTGAAGATTTATTTTATAACAAATACGGAATTTTATTGAAATTATTTTATCACCTTTTCCAACACTGAAATTTAAATTGTTAGTGATGTGCAAACAAAGTAAACAAAAAACAACCGATATATCGAATAATAAAAATAAAATGTATTCAAAATTTGTGTAATATGTTGACAAATTTCAAGCAATATGAAGATGAAATATTTAGTGACTGCACCAATTAATGACAATTATTCCAAATATGTAGGAAAAAATTATAATTTCCGAGAAATACTCTTCAATTCGCCGAATATTAAAAACACATAATAAAAAACAGTTTCATTGTTTTGACGAAAATTGTTCAATAATTTTGATAATAATTAAAGTTTAAAAATGAAATCGTGGAATATATAGAATATAACCTGCTAGAATAATAATTCCAGTAGAAGTAAAGCATACGGAAATTGAAAAAGTGTCCAAACATTTCTGTAAATGTTAGACTAAAACAGCTTTATAGAAGGGCAAGACGTTCAATAAATATATAAAGCGTTTAATAGAAGCATTTTTAATTTTTGAATTCAATTTTGGGATATAGTCTTGTCCAGCCTTTAACAAATCTATTTTCAGTTATTATGAAGAGGACCCCATATTTTTTAGAAATTCGTAAAACATTCCATTCATAAAAAATCACTAATTCAGTTAAACTCCACAAAAACACTATAGAAACTTTAATAAGAAATACTTCTACAAAACTTTAAATATCAGTGTGATTACTAATGAACACTTTAAAAGTCCTGATGGCAAAAATCTCTGCTTTTAGTCGTTAATGCTGTGTAAAACTCACTCACTGTCTATTCGGTAATCGGACATAAAAAATTTCCATGTTTTGTTTTTAAATTCAACTGTTTTTATTAGTTCGACAAAATGAGACAGATGATGGTGAATAATAAAAAAAAACTTGACAAACTAATGTACTTTCACATTATCGCTATAAGAAATAATCGAATACCGATTACCTTCATTTCATTATTCCTATTTTTTATTTATCCCACACTCATAAGTTGTTGTGATTGTTTTTAAAAGTTGATTATAGTGAAAGTTTCTAGTTCTATATTTATGCGGCTATATATGCGATCTAACTTCTCCTCATTGATCAATTCGGTTAAACCGATACTTAGTTAGTAGTACGTTCGATACTTAGTAGGGGTATTCAACTGTGTGCGCTCGTACATTTGCATGCGAGCATTGACCAGAGTCATTAAAGCCAAAGTGGCACACCAACAGCAGATTGAGTCCTAAACTGTCTATGAACTCAAGTTGAAGAACTTTTTCTCTATGTGAGTTTATATGAAATAATCACCGCTTAAACCATTGCTGGCAGCAATAACTATCCAGTCATCGCCAGCAATAGCCACTGAGATACATCCATTACAGGCAGAAAAGTTCTCGCGATGAACTCAGGGAATTTTGTAATCCGGAAATTGATCCCTATGCAACATATTCATTTAAGTACATTTAACTTGTATTCACTTAAGCTTTTGCAATGTTTTGTTCGTTTTTTTATGAATTCCATCTGCTGTTTTCTATTCGACGACAAAAAAAAACAAATACAACATTTAGAATCATGGAACGTATTTCATCCAAATAGAAAAAGTCGCTCTATTTAGAGTAAAATCACTTATTCTAGAAAATGCTAAACGATTTGAGAGAACACATATTTAGATATGCAATAAAGGCAAACATATTTACAGAATAGTGTTGCTTAACATAAACGTACTTCTAGCATGTTATTATTTACACAGCAATTAGAAAAGAGATAAACATGACTTACTATCGTAAACGTAACTCTTAAGTCTTCCCTTCCCTTCCTGGGAGTGGTCTTAACGATCTTTCTAGAATACACACTTAGAGAAATTACACTTAAATACGTATACTACAATTCGGCCATCCTGACCATGAGATCCCCCGACCTCATAACATACTTGATTTTTCGCAAACTCTATCATTATCATAGAATCCACTTAAATTGTATGTTCGTAATTTTCTGTGAGCCGTATTCTCATTTCTTCTTCTTACCTTACCCGTATTCCAGTTACTTTGCAATTTTCAGTAAGCCGTATAAAAATCGTTTTCTCTCTGAAGTAAAGCATTTTCTCCTTTCATAAGATTTAACTCTCTCTTCAACAATCCACATATGTTCTTCGTGTCATTGCGTCTTTCCACACCACATGCAATATCAGTACTTTCAATTTCTTTAACGCCATCGCCACTCTCATCTAATTTTGGACATTTCCCTCTTGTTTCGGACTGGTTCTTCATTGAGGTGAACGATAAGTGACTTTTTTCCACTTGATGCCATGCCAATTTGTTGTAGACAGCGACGCAGCTGCGCAACAGTGTTGTTGTCACCATTAATTGTGCTCATTGCTCGCTTCTCAGGACTTAAGTGGTGGGAAAAAATTTACTTTTTTGTCACTGTTCTCTTATACTCCGCACTGGTCGCTTTCAATCTCTTAAGCGCTCGACTTTTCTTCTTTGATACAGGGTGTCCGTCGAGAAGGTATATTACTTTATTTTACCTCCATTTTGGTAAACATTAGTCTTGACAGTTCATATTTGGCAGGCGTGAAGTAGAGACGTGGCAAATTTATTATGGAAAAATATTCAATAAACCAACGCGCTAACACATTTTTATCAAAATCAATGATCGATTACTGTGACGATGAGAAAGTTACGTGAAATTTTTGGGAGGAACAACGTGCCAACAAGACGCACTATTTATCGTGTAGTGAATGATTTCGAAAAAAGAGGAGAGAGGACAGGAGGTAGCTGATAGGACCAAGCATGGACGTACTGCAACATCGTTGAAAACATTACTGCTGCTCAAAAAAGTGTTCAAAATAAACCATCAACCTCAATTCGACGCCGTGCTCAGGAGCTTGGTCTTCAAAGAACAACTTTGCCCACAATTTTGCACAAGGATTTGCATTTGTTTCCATTTAAGATTCAGTTGACACAAGAGTTTCTTCCACAAGACCCTTTACGCCGTCGTACATATGCCAATAGGATGTTACAGCTCGCCCATGACAAGCCCGATTCTCATGAAAAAATCATAACGAGTGACGAGGCACATTTTCATTTGAGTGGATATGTGAAACAGAATAGTCGGTTCTGCAAAATGGAAAACCCTCAAATTATTCATCAGTCACCTTTGCGTTCATTAAAAGTGGCAGTCTGGTGTGCAATTTCGTCAGGAGGAATCATTAGAATTTACTTCTTTGAAACTGAAAACTGCGTAATGATAACTGTCAGTGGGGAGCGGTATTGTGATATGAAATGATGAAAACTTTTTAACGCCACAACTGCAGGCTTTGGGCTTGATTAACATGTGGTATCAACAAGACGGTGCCACATCGCATACAGCTAGGATTACAATGGAATTTCGGCGAGACCTCTTTCCACAACAAGTTATTTCAAGAAATGGTGATGTTAATTGGCCTTCACGGTCGCCTGATTTGACTGTTCCGGACTTCCTTTTGTGGGGATATCTAAAAAGCAAGGTTTATACAAACAAACCAGAAACGATTGAGCAACTCAAACCAAATATTCGTGAAAAAATTAATGAAACACCGAATGAAATGTGTGAGAATTTAATAAAAAATGTGCTCAAAAGGGCTCACATTTGTGAGGTTAAGAGAGGCGGATATTTATCTGATATTGTATTCCATACATAATTGCCGGCATTAAATAAAACATTTATCAATATAAGATCCATTCTCTTTTATTCAATCAAAAATTATAAACAAACAAAGTGGTATACTTTCCCGGCGGACACCCTGCATTTACGCACTTGTAACACAAGATTCACTTTTCGTCTCGTATCCCACTTTTGAGGCTTTAGAATCGTGAACCGTATTTCCACTTCAACGTCAAGCTTATTAATTCATCCAAATGCACAGAGAACACATATTTACATAATGCGTGCGATAATGACAAACATACGAGTATTTACAGAATAGTGTTGCTTAACATAAAATTATTCCTAGAACCTTCTTATTTACATAATAGGTGAAAAAAGATAGCAATCTTTATGTATATAATTCTACTGTACGGGCGTTGTCAGTGAACTCCTCCTAAACGGCTGGACCGCTTTGCATAAATTTTTGTATATGCGTCTGGGTGGTGCCCGGGATGGTTTAGATTTACAATTCGGTCCAATTGGACAAAGGGGCGTGGTACCTCCCATACAAGCAAAAAATTAAAAATCAATTATTTCTGCTCCTGCTTACGGTATTTGAACAAAATTTGGTGCGTAGGTTTGGTGTACATATCTTAAGTGCTGCTGCAAATATGGGCGGGATTGGACAATGGGGAGTGGTACCTCCTATACAAACCATGCTAATGAAACATTTTCAATAAAAATAAAATTTGAAGGCAAAGCAACGTTTGCCGGGTCGGCTAGTAGATTCTATAATCGTTGTAAAAGAAGTAAACATTGCTTACTATAGTAAACGTAATTCCAGAAACTTTCTATATATACCTATAGATCAAGACAGAAACAGATTACGTACATGATAGTTGAATATTCTGGTAGTCTTAACGGCTCTTAACGATCTTTTCGTAATATACACTTAGAGAAATACAATACAAACATTTTGTAAATGTTGCTTTGTTAAAGGTTAGCAGCAGTATAAATCCAGCTTTAACTTTTAGAATTTCAAAAATGGTTTATAAAACGCTTGATAAGCTATTAAATATTTATTCACACAATTTTTACAAGTATTTCTTAAAAGAGGTTTACAAAACTTTTTTTAAATTTTTATAAATAAGGCCGTCAGTTATGACACATCTAAGTCAAAGTCATGGTGCTCGATATTTTCGGAATTGCCATACAGAGTATTATTCATAATAGTTTAAAATATGTTTATTACAGGTTTAATAAGACTGTACCCAAAAATTATATACTATAAGATTGTTATTCTCATTGAACAGTTTGCTCCTCTATAAAGTTATTTTAACCAAGAATTTACAAAAAAAATTTAAATTTTTCAATTTTGTTTTTTATATGTATTTTAATTACAATATCACACATATTCGAATTATATATATGTATTTGCACAATCATTAGCTTCAATTATTATCAAAGTTATAAAAAATATTCATTAAAATAATTTTTTGTTTACAAAGCAATGAAGCAGCTGTTCGTCATTCGGTTTTTATATCCGATTACCGGAAAAATCGGAACAATATATTTGAAATTAGAATTTTTTCCTATATGTTATTATATGCAATTTGTCGACAGATTACATAAAAACTTGAATGATTTGATTTATTATTCAGCATATCGGTTATTCTTTACTATGTTTACGCATCACAATCAGTTTACATTAAACGTAATCAGTGTTGGAAAGGGTAAAAATACGACTAAATGTTGTTTTTTGCCCAATAGCTAAAAAACTCTTTATGAATACGTTTCTTATGAAAGCCTCAGTAAGAACTAAAACCCTCAATAACAAAACGTCTTTTTAAGCTATTTTTGCGTTTGTTTATGAACAACGCCAATAATATCTATAAAATATGTATGTGTGTATTTTCATAAAAACGGGAAAAATTTATCTGTGCAAAAAAGATAGAAAATTAGTGTGTGGATTGTACAAAATGCTTGCCAGGATGGAGGTATACTTAAGTTAAACGCAAAATACTTCTCTATAAGAAAACTACATTCCCTGGCATTTTTTTATGTTCTTAAAAATCGAGACTATTCGAATTTTTCGGAAGACGAGTCCGGATTTCATGATAAAATTAGATGTACGCCACATTGTGCAATAATAGCACCAAGTAGCAATAGCAACTAAAAACGGTAAACTTTTTATACATGTATACCCTTACTGGACCCAGTATTTGAAAGCATTTCCAAAATATGGGACGATTGTCCCCAACCCCCTGAACAGGATACTAGAATCCATTGAACAACTCCTTCGGATTCTTTTCGATTACTTCGTGGACTTTCTTACCTCCCGCGGAGTTCGGCGCCGAACATGCTGAAGGGCATCTTGCGTGAGAGGACGTCAGCTGCATTCTCCGATATCGTCTGATAAGCGCTACACACTTCCTTTGCCGTTACTCTGCATATCGATGTTATATTTCTTCTGTTGCTTAGAAATACCACACAATACTGGTCCCACATACAATATTGTAGATCTTACTACCATGGCAATTACCTTCTGCCTTTTGCACTGCATGTTGCTTCCCTGATGTACTACGTTTTGTACGGGCTCCAAAATTTGCTTTGTTATACCTATATATGGTTACCCCCAGGTAGTTTAAACCCTTTTTACTTGCATTGCGATGCGAACATTTATTTCCTAATGCATTTGCTAGTTGAAGGCCCCTGCATCAATCCAGTTCCCAAGTTTAGCTATTGTCTCATTGGCATACGTTTCCACTTCAATAATGATTACGGCGATGTCGCAGCAAATCTAACTAATAATAACTTCTGATGATATCTCAGCCATTAGGACATCATCGTATATTATGTTCCACAGCCATTTTCCTCATCAACATTTTGTAACCTTGTCCTTCATCCGTATAATAATTCAAAATTTGTTCCGAGAAATAACTGCCATCAGATCAGATGTTCTGGGACTCCCAAGCTTCTTAGCTTTCCCATTATATGATACCAGCTCGCTAAATCAACTCGGTCGTTAACGCCCAGATTCATAAGCACATAATGCTTTTTTTATCAATGCCCTTCTCTACTATTTCTGCTATTGCCATCGGCTTAACAAGCACTGACTTCTTATCACTCCCTCGTATTTTTTCTCCTGGACTTTCGCTAACTTACTGAAGAGGTGAATTGCTGTGTAAGAGACCAGTCTCCCAAATGTTTATAGAGCTTCGGTACAGGTACCAATCTCTGTGTCTTCCGCCAGAATAGATACTGGTTGAATATTTCCACAAATACTCCAATTGCTTTCATCACCACCAATTTTAGAAAGCTATTCGGTATATAGTCTGGTCTGGAGCGTCGTCACCAATATAACTCGGGTTATTTCAATACTTCCAATTCCGCCAGCCCTTGGGAATTCATCGTTGATCGGATGGATTTGAGAATGGAGTCACATGCTGAGGGAATAGTTTTGACGCTATTTGATCGAACTGTAGAGAACATGTAAGATGAAGAGATCAGAACGCTACAGACGGTTCCGCAAGGATTGTACCGGCATCGTTCGATATTTGGCAAAAACACGATCGCTTATTTCTGATAACTGGGCATCTCTTGCTACACTGTAATGGAGTTACCTGCTCCCAAAGTTAAGTCTTAAGGTTTGGTGTGCGCACTGACTGCATCTAAAGCATGTCCCGCGGAGCCCTCTAACTGCTCGATCTGTCATTAGGTTGAAGTACTGTGCATTGCAATAGGGTACCTTCACTAACTTGAACCGAAAAGATTCCGCAGAACAGTACATTCACTGTATTCTAAAGCACTCTGCAACTTCAACATCCGTATTCAGATTATACAGCTCATGATTTATATATAATATTCTTCATTAACAATGATGGAGAATTCTCTCTTTCGAATGTTCATACAAAAGATTCATTATTATCCTGGCAAGACGAATGGGATTAGTAAGGTGATTCTGTCTTTAAATTGCAAATAACACATTCCTATTCTTCCTTCTTCCTTGTCATCCGGTTAGGCATGAATACAAAGCAGTTTAATGTAAATATATTTCGCTTTGATTCTGATCAATATTTATAGCTTTTTTAGTCTCTTTTCATTTGCGCTTCATAGTTTAAGATATCTGTACCACGGTATTTGTACCAAATGTTACAATTATTCAGTTGAGAACACCTGACACTCCCCGTTCACTGTATTATCGTACCAAACGAAGCCCAGACCATCATATCAAGCTACGTCATCAGAGAGCATATTTCAATAATATAAGAACATTTATCGAATACGACTTAAAAATGTTATCAATTTAGTTTCAATTTAATCTTTAATTTAACTTATTTATCCGACATAACAATTTCAAGTAACCTCATACACATTTCCATCATACATTCATACAATGTTAAGGCCTTTCCTTTAACAAACCACTCTTACTTAAGGACTCTATCTATTGTCCTGCGAGATCCCTTTGTTTGTCTACTATTACCGATGACAGTGATAATATGTATGAATATTCTATGTGACGTTAATGACAAACAAGACCAATTTCGTTGTCACTTCAGATCGATAAGTGGTTAAGTATCGATATTTAATGCTCGACACAAATTTCCAAGACAAAAACAATTTAATGTAGAAAATATTATACTTTTTGAAACTTTATCGAAACGTTTACATTCCCTCAAGAAAAATCCCATGAAATTTATGTAAATTTTAAGGGAATTCACACAAAAACAAAGTTGTAAACTTCTTTAAAATCCTCTGAACTTAGGGTAAATACCATTTTTATGTGTAATGTCATTAGAAGTTTTATGTTTTACGGGGAATCTTAATGGTCTTAAAGTGTGAGACCAGGAACCGAAAACACAGTCATAATATGGGCTTAATTTTATTAACTTGCCTCTAAAGATTTGTATACACAATCAAACGAAAATAACTGCTAAACGTGGGAGAAATATTTCAGTTGAGACATTTACATAATCATATGAGTTAGGTTGAATGTGAGATTTTTTCGCGTAGATCATGAATATTTAATAAGCATTTTCTAAATTACTTTATATCCACCTAACACCTTGAAAATGTGTTTTCGCTTTAAAAACACGCGCACACATTAGGCTATGGCACAGAAATACATGGAGTCATCTAAACAACTTAAAGCAAAATGTTATTTCAACCATCCTAGATTGACCAGGCTCTTCTGCTGTTTGAGCCTCTTTTGCGGTCTTTGGCAACACACACACATCCCCTTAAGGCACGGTTATTACATTGAAATGTTATGTAAATCGAATTTTTAACATCGTTTCGTGTCTGCGCGCCAGCCCACCATTAGGTTATTTGGCATTCCAAATGCCCATTTGCGTAGTTACAAACAAGGTAGTTTTAGTTACCTTTACAACATTTGATTTGTGCCATGCGTTTGCTTTGGCAGAAACACATGTTTTTGTGCTCTCATCGCCCTCTTACTGGGGAGGCAGTAAAAGCCTTGCGAATTACACGCCTTAACAATTTTTGGGGGCGTTAGCTGATAGTACCATTTGTAGTACCACATAATGATGGTGCTACCACAGCCATTAACGCAAAAACTGAATTATGACGTTTCATTACAAATCTCATTTAGCGCATGTTTCGATTAATGATTTCATTGCGAATGTGTCAGCACATTTGTAGCTGATAAGCAAACCCGGAAATTAAGACACGAATTTGTTTCATATCTAAGTTATGATGCTTAAAAGAAAAAATCGGAAGCACAAATGGCATTCGAATAATCAGTTTAAAAAGAATTCATCACACCGATTAATTGATTTAAAAAAAAATCGCTATAAAATATTGCCTTCTATTGAGTGTTGAAATACTCGGTTTTGCTCGAAACTCGTTTTTCTATTTAATAGCCGACAAAAAGTAATTGCTTAACGATTTTGAATAAACCGGTTCAAACCGAGTTTGAAGATAAAAACCGTTATATTTATCATTTCGATCGGCAAATTTTAATTGTAAAATTATTAAAAAGTTTTTCTTCAGAGATAGAAAATACGATTTAAGACTTCTATTTTTATAGAAACCCAGCCGACCAGCCGTGTATTTGCAACGCCACCATTAAACTGGGAAGGTTCTACTTGATTGAATTGTCATTAACACAACTACAGGGTGCCCGTCGGGAAGGTATACTACTTTGTTTGTTTATAATTTTTTATTAAATGAAAGAGAATGGATGTTAATCTTGATAAATGCTTTATTAATGTCACAAATGCGAGCCCTTTTGATCACATTTTTCATTACATTCTCCCACATTTCACGCGGTATTTCATTAATTTCATCACGAATATTTTGTTTGAGTTGCTCAAGTGTTTTTGATTTGTTTGCATAAATCTTGCTTTTTAGATATCTTCACAAAAATAAGTGCGGAGCTGTCAGTCAGGCGACCGTGGAGGCTAATCAACATCACCATTTCTTGAAATAGCATGTTGCGGAAAGAGATCTCGCAGTAATTCCATTATAATCCTGGCTGTATGCGATGTGGCACCGTCTTGTTGATACCACATGTTAATCAAGCCCAAAGCATGCAGTTGTGGCGTTAAAAAGTTTTCAATCATATCACGATATCGCTCCCCATTGACAGTTACCGTAAAGCCGTTTTCAGTTACAAAGAAGTAAGATCCAATGATTCCTCCTCCTCCTGACCAAATTGCACTTCAGACTGTCACTTTTAATGGATGCATAGGTGACTGATGAATAATTTGAGCGGTTTAAATTGTCCAGAACCGACTATCCAGTTTATTCACATATCCATTCAAATGAAAATGTGCCTCGTCACTCATTATGATTTTTTCATGAGAATCGGGCTTGTCATGGGAGAGCTGTAACATCCTATTGGCATATGTACGGCGGACTAAATCTTAAACGGAAGCAAATGCAAATCCTTGTGCAAAATTGTGTCCAAAGTTGTTCTTTGAAGACCAATCTCCTGAGCATTGTTTTGAACACTTTTTTGAACAACAGTAATGTTTTCAGCCGACCTTGCAGTACGTTGTGGTCCATGCTTGGCCCTATCAGCTACAGACCCTCTTTCTTCGAAATCATTTACTACACGATAAATAGTGCGTTGTTTCTCCCAAAAATTTCACGTAACTTTCTCATCGTCACAGTAATCGGTGATTGATTTTGACAAAATGTTTTAACGATTAAAATACGTTGGTTTATCGAATATTTTCCCATAATAAATTTACCACGTCTCTACTTCACGACTGCCAAATATGAACCGTCAAGACTAGTATTTACCAAAATGGCGCAAAACAAAGTAGTATACCTTCCCGACGGACACCTTGTATTATCCCAATCCTTTCCGGGTGTAATCTGGTAATAATTTTATGAATTTCTCATTTTTCCTTGGCTTTCTAAATACATTGCGCATAATTTTTTCTAATATTTAATGAGATATTAGATACCAAAACAATCCGTGGAAAAGGGGAGTCATCTGAGTCCCAGGATAGTAAAATACAGGCTGACCAAGCAGCCAGCTGGCTGAGATCGTAGAATTTCACCAAGCAGAGTACAGCAATCTCGAGCAGGAACAGTATGAGATCGAGCAGTGTCGAAAAGGCCCACGCCGTCTCAATGTACCAGTGTAGGCGACCGTGGGGTGATTCACGCACTAGCGAGATACTGTGCAGATTGCACACAGTCTCGATGTTGGGCAGTATACAAGTGCTGATCGTGAGGGCCATTTAAATCGCAATCGTAACTCAGCATACGAGGTATGTTCAAAAAAAAAGGTGAATTTTCATTTTCTCACAAAAATGTATATTTATTCATCAACTTCTATTTTATCTCCTCCAAAGTAGTCCCCTCAGATATAATACACTTGTTCCAACAATTTTTCCAATCCTTGAATCAGTTCTGAGCTCTCTCCTTGTCCTCGAGCTCTCTTAGCGATTCGGTTTTTATCTCCTCAATCGTCGCAAACCGCCGTCATTTCATGGATCTCTTCAATCTTGGGAACAGGAAATAGTCGCAGAGGACCAAATCTGGTGAATACGGTGGCGGAGGCGTGGTAACGGTTGTTTTTGGCCAATTAATCTCTCACAAGCAAAGACGAGTGAGCAGGTGCATTATCATGATGCAAAAACCATGACTGCAAGATAATACTCTGTATTTGCCACGACCTTGTGGTAAAAACTTCTGATTCACTACGCCATGGTAATCGAAGAAAACAGTGAGCCAAACCTTGACATTTGATCGAACTTGGCGTGCTTTTTTTGGTCTTGGCTCTCCTGGACTCTTCCATTGGAACGATTGGGCTTTGGTTTCGATGCCATAACCATATACCCATGATTTGTCACCAGTCATGAGCCTTTTAAGCAAATCTGGATCATCGTTAATGTCATTCAACAATTCCTGAGCGATGCTCACGCGACGTTGTTTTTAGTCAAAATCCAGCAATTTTGGAACGAACTTCGCTGCCACACGCTTCATGACCGAAATTTCCGAAAAGATTGCATAACATTCTCAGCAACTTCTCTAATTGTGATTCGACGATTCTCCATAACAATTTTCTTCACTTTCTCAACATTTTGCCCGCAAAATTTGAAAATTCCCCTTATTTTTAAACACACCTCGTACATCATTCGATACATAAATATAAAACCAACAATGAAGCATTTATAGTATCAAGTAGCTTTTGACGAAATGTGTTTTATAATTTTTTAAGTCCATTGAACGTTGTCTGCCTGGCTGGCAAACGCAATAATTGTTGCAAGCCTTTAGAAAACTTGGCAAAATCTAATATTTCGCTCGACCGTAACTAAAAATTGTAAATTTCATATAATGGCCAGGACCTTTTGGCAACTCCACACACATTAAGCGATTTTTTGGAAGTTTAATTTCTTCTTTATAATTCCTCTTTGGTTGATGACTGTAACTTTCAATGTATTGCCGATTAGCCACGCCCCTTTAACCCGTATATTCTTAGATTCTTCTCTTTTATTTAGTCGCTCTTTATATTTAGTCCTATAGGGTTACCCATTTAGTGGTTCTAAAACCGCTGGTCTGGCATTTGAAGTGTTATTTATTTAGTGAAATGTTTGCCATTTACGAAAATGGATCGTTTAACAACCGAAGAACGCGTAAAAGTAGTTAAAACTTACTACAAAAGTGTTGATTCAAACGTGGGGTTTCAAACGACAAAATTTTCTTCAGCAATGAAGCTCATTTCTCACTCGGTGGTTGCGTCAATAAGCAAAAGTGACGCATATGGGCTTCGGAAAATCCAGAAATAATTGTGGAAAAGTCATTACATCTGAAAAAGTGACTGCTTAGTGACTGTTTTAGGGTCTGCATGTGTCATTCAGGCGTAAAACTAACAAAAACTAACAAAATCTACCTCAAAAGAATCCACTGCTGTAACCTATCCAGAGGCTGTCATCTAAATTACATTCTGTTTCGTACATAACGGCAAGGCCCAAGCATTATAATGAAATAAACGTTTCATCGAAATTTATTTAACTCTACTTTTGAAACCGAAAAATGAATAACCCGGTATTCGTAACTGCATTCAGCGTAACTCGATCGCTCTTGTACGAATATTTGAATGGAATATATTATATGGTACATATAGTTCACTTCACCGGAGTGAAATTTCTAGTAATGGTTCCTGCGATAGTTGTCGAATACATTTTCGTCTTTTACTAAAGATTGTCACGGAGAGAGAGAGATCGAATGTGTTGATTTAAAATATAAAAGTATTGTAAATTTAAATTTTTAGTTTTAATTTTGCAAGAAGAAATCAGTTGCGATAAGTCCTTGAAAACAGCTGATGAGAAAGAGAGTTTCGGTTTATTTTCGCCGTTACAGACCTGGCTATATAACAAGTTGTACCATCTTGTCGAAAATGGAAGTTACTTTCTTTCGGCATAGTCAATTTCTTTAGGTAACATCTTAGTAGTAACATTCGTCAGACGCCCTGTACTTGTCGTAACTTTACACACCTGTTTAGCCGCTTTAAATATACCTCTATCATTTTTGGCGACATTTACGAAATGGTCCAAATAGTTATGTCAAGCATAAGTGATGCCAATAAAACATTTTGCATGCAGACATGAAATTCTCCTGTTAGATAATATTCGCTTATAATAAGACAACAACAACAAAAATTAACCATTTAAATATTAAAAACTATATCTAGTTATTTATTAATTTGTCGGTACCGTTTGGCACAAATGAATTCGTTAGCAAGACGACAAACTGAAAAGTGTTACCAAATGCGACAGCCCCAAATCTATCACGATAATGCAAACTCATCTCTCCGCAAGTTGAAGTTTGAATTTAACTGATATACTTATGAATGGGTCTTAATATTTTGTTTCAATTTTGCTTGCTGTGTTTACTTTTATTTCATATAAATTCCATATATGTAAATTTTTTTGTTTTGATTTTCGTTTTCGTCCATTCGCTCGTTTGTTACAACATAATAATGAAGAGCATTTCGCGTTGAAAAAAAAAATCAAAATCATTGACATCGAGTGTTGAGAAATGCTATACAAACCATGCTGTCATGTAGATGTAGTAAAACTGCTCGTAAATGGTCAAAGATTCCGGCATGAATACTGGATCTTATACCAGTATATTGTTTTTGTTTTTTTTTTTTATTTCATTTCGTTAAACATATAAAACTACAGCCTGAAATAATTTAGCATAATCACAACACGGTGTTTTTCAATGATTCACATTCAAATCATATCGTTACATCACCAGGCATCTTGAGGAAAAAAACTGCTTAGATTTATCATGAATTTTTTACCATGAATGCAATAAAATGCAGACCATTGGAAATGTTACATGAATCTGCAGAGAAATCGCACCTTTTTAGTTGTATTTAGGAAATTTTTGAGTGACAGACTCAAGATTGCTCCATTCATCGGAGCCAGCAGACACAACCATTGTGTGCATAGGGTGTATCATGAATTTTGGTTTTTATATTCCCATCGAGGAAGGTGTAGCTTCCACAAATGCTATATGATTATATTTTCCGCTTCTTGAAAAGGACCTATGCAATAAAAGCGTTATGACCGGCAGTCATTGTAAGAATATTAAGCATTTGTAGAATTTTTTTATCGCCGATGCAAAAACTGTTGTTGTTCATTATCAACGTAATTTAAATCTGATTAACAGAAGAAAATTGTCATAAAAATGAACTAAGGAACTTTTATTTATTTATTATTTATCCGGTGAAAAGGTATCAAAAACAAAAGCAGCCCTCCTATGACAAGCGAAAGTTAAATTCATCGATGAATATTAATTTTTTCACCACTTCTAGACCACGATCAGCAGATCATTTCAACTTCTCTAGGCGCTCTTTTTTGTTGCTGAGTTCCTCTTAGCGCGCCCTAGAATTCCACAGGAGTGGCAAAGTCAATGGCGCCAGTACTTTCGCAAAAAAAATTAATTTTAAAATGAGAAAAAAGTCAGCTGGAGCTGTAGCTATTCGATAACATCTATTGTAGTTTTGATCAAGAATTCGTTTACATTCGTGAGATAATGCAGTATCGTAATTCAAAATTTATTAGTTCTCTTTCCACAAATTTGGCCTTTCCCGAAGCATAAATGAAAAGAATTGAACTGAAAAAGTTCCGCCGCAACTTTATGGCCATATGCAGCTGTAAAATGTATGGTATTTAGAGCTCCTATATTAAAATCTATTACCTTGTGAAGTACTAAATTCTACCCGGCAATAATATTGCATACCAAACATCGCAATGTTCACCACAGCTACTTATGCAGTTGTGGTGAAAATTGGACTGAAACACCAATGAATTTTACATTATATGGTTATAGGAGGAAAGTGCTTGCAATTTGACTACCATTCAGTACTACTTTTATAGTGGTTTTCTGTCGGTATGGCATTGAATTTTTGGATGCATTTAAAATAAAATGAATAGCCTTTAGATTTTTTAATGAAAATTTTACTTTTAAAGGTAAATTGAACGTACGAGGGCGCTGCTGAAAATAACCGATCTGACGTGCAGAGAGTGCACGTGAAAGTAGCAGCCTTATAAAACATATGTTTTAAGTATCGAGGAGCTACTTTGTTTAGTATTATTTATTTGTTTAATATTATTTATATTTATTTAAGCCATCAAAAGTAAACGACCTCAGCAAATTTGTAAATATGGAAAAAACGACCAACGTTGTGTAATTCAATACTTCCATTTCAAAGATCTCAGTCCAACCTATAGGTACATTAAAGCCGAGCTAGATTCTAGTCTAGGGGAGTCTGCTTCCTCGTTTACAACTGTATAATATTGGGTAGCAGAATTTAAACAAGACCGTACGAGCTGCCAAGACGACCAATTGAGATGTCCACGCCGGTTATGAAATTTCACAAAATGGTATTGGATGATTGTCGGGTGAAGGTGCGTGAGCTAGCTGAAATGATAGGCATTGCAAAAAGTTCTACTCATCGTATATTAACTGAAAATTTGAAGATGAGAAAGCTGGACGCAAGGTGAGTGCCGTGCTTGCTTTCAGTAGAGCAAAAAGAGCATCGTGAAGATGTGCAGGTCGGTAGAATGTTTGGCGATTTTTCACCGCAACAAAGCCGAATTTTTGCATCAATTATTAACCGTAGATAAGACATGGGTCCATCACTTCACACCTGAGATAGAGGAACCGTCAAAGCAGTGGACTCGAATGGGAGAATCATATTCAAAAAGGTGAAGCAGATTTTATCTGCTTACCATAAACAGGGTATAGAAACTATTGAAAATCGCTGGAAAAAAGTGTATGGAGCTGAAAAGAGATTATGTTGAAAAATAAAGAAAATTGTCCCCAACTTTTTTGTGCCTTCTTTAGCTGGTTTATTAGTATAGATGCATATAAAGTATCAGTATTTCGTTTTTTCCTAACAAAATACCACTTTATAGCAATTTCATTACATTAAATTTATATACTGCTAATAACTTTTTGAGGGATGGCACTCCCCATTGAAAGCAAAACGTTTAAAATATGACAGCAAATCACGGGTTTTTTCAAAAATAGTTTTATTAATACTACTTTAAAGTTATGTATAAATCATGTGTTTGGAAGCAATCTTGAATCACTTCGGCTGCATGTAAAAAATCGGCATACTCGTATTTTGCTATCTTGTCACTAATGCAAATGTTCTCTCTTTTGGGACACTTCCAATTTTTTTTTCTTTTACTGGGTGAATGCGCAGGTTAACATTTCGAGTAGTTTAGTAAAAGTTTCTCTAATTGACTATTGGATTCATTATTAAACGCTGTTTAGTGAATGTAAAAATAGGAATGGGTGTAGTCCCACTGAATATGGGAAGTTCTCTCAAGCTGTTCTCGAACATCTTAAGATTATTGCAAATTACTTATCTGGAAAATTATTCTTCTTTAAAATTTCACTCTCTAGAGATAGTTACTGAAAGCATACGTTCTGTTAAAAAATGAGCAGGGCTTTTATTTTTTGATAAACCCATTTATCAAGATCCTTTTTGTTACTAAATTGTCGTAATCGTTCCTTGTTCTGACGCGCAGTGTGAGTGCAATCTTCCAGTTTGAGCGATTCAAGACCACTTCGCGTTTCTTGCTAGTACGAAAATGGCCGGATTTGTGGAAAGAAAACTCAAGACTTTGCCACCAACTCTACAAATATCATCCAATTACCACCATATTCAGCTGACCTTTTTCTGTTTCCTCTTCGAAGCATCCGCTTTCAGTCTATAGATGACTAGAATCCGCGAGAATTGAAGTCCTTCACGGTAAATGCGTTTAGAAAATCTTACGTAAGTGTATTATTTAGCAAGGGGCCTCCTTTGAAGACGATGCAACAAATTTTAACGAATGATAAATAATTATTGTTTTGTGTTTCCGGTACTTTTTTGACGGAATATACTCGTATACTAAAATATTGTTGTCCTATTACCGCGACTGCAACCATCTTGTGGACAAAATAACATGCAGGGTTATCCATTTTTCAGTTCCAAAAATAAAATTAAATAAAACACGCTTAAAGCTATATACCTATATACTCTTATATATGATTTCGATGAAACTTTTATTTCATTATAATGCTTGGATACTGTATTACAAAATTTCTGGGCTTTCTGAGCCCCATATGCGGCAATTTTGCTTATTGACGTAACCATCGAAAGAGAAATTAGCTTCGTCGCTGAAGACAATTGAAAGCCTACGTAAGTAGTAAGTTTTAACAATCTTTACGTACTCTTCAGTTCTTAATCGATCCATATTCGTAAATGGTAAACCTTTCACTAAATAAGTAACACTTTAGATGACAGGTATTTAAAGGAATATCGCATTGCCAAATCAGCGGTTTTGATACGACTAAATAGATAATCCTACACATAGGTTTAAATTAAATTTAAGCTGTTATATTATAACTTTTTTGCTAAATCAACCCATCTAACTAATATTCTCCTTTTTTGTTTTCTTTCACAGGTAAGTGACCGATAAATTCCAATAATATTGAGACCATAATTGTAAGTACGAGTCCTTTCCACGTCAGCATATTGCGTATTAAATAATCAAACTTTCCTCTGTACGTCAAAATCTTACTGAAAACTTTTAACTGCTATTTTTACAAAAAATGCCTTCGGGTGCAGCGAAATCTGATGTTTTGTTTTTACTTCTAACTTACATCTAAGTAAACAAATTTGAAATTTGAAAATTGAAATTGAAACAAATTTTGAAAAAGATAATGTGCTTGTTCTGGTTAGAATAAAAAGGTTCTGCAAAGTTTAACAAAATGATTTATCCATTATAGTCATCACACAAAAAAGGGAAAAAGAGGTTATAAATTATGTTTCTTCTAAAGAGCCAATTTGCTGCCGCAATAAATGTATATATTTGCTAGTCCTTCCTGGTGATTAAAACGGACAAAAAAAAAATTCGAATCAGATATACAACTACAAATGCGAGGGCTAAAACTAGCCGATCTAACGTATAAAATACATATTTTAATTTTTAAGGCGCCACGTTGTTTAGTATTTTTATTTAAGCCATCAGAAATAAATGATCTCAGTGAATTTGTAACTATGGAAAAAATTGGTCGCTGTTGTGTAATTCAACATTAGCCGAGCTAAATTCTGATCTAGAGGAGTCTGCTCCTTCGTTTACGGCTGTAAAATATTGGGTGGCAAAGTTTAAACGAGGCCGTACGAGCTGCCAAGACGACCAATTGAGGTGTCCATGTCAGACACGGTTAAAAAAATCCAAAAAATGTTATTGGATGATCGTCGGCTGAAGATGCGTGAGCTAGCTGAAATTATAGGCATTTTAAAAAGTGCTATATCGTATCGTATATTGACTGAAAATTTGAAAATGAGAAAGTTATGCGCAAGATGGGTGCTGCTCTAGAGCAAAAACAGCGTCTTGAAGACGTTTCAGTAGAGTGTTTGGCCGAATTTTTGTGTCGATTTATAACCATGGGTGAGACATGGCTCCATCACTTCACACCTGAGATGAAGGAGCAGTCAAAGCAGTGGAATGGAATGGGAAAATCATGTCCAAAGAAGGCGAAGATGGTTCCACCTGCAGGCAAGGTTATGGCGTCTATTTTTTGGGATGCCCATGGTATTATTTCTATTGATTATTTTCAGAAGGGAAAACCCATCAACGGCGAATATTATGCTAATTCATTGCAGATCCTTCGTGATGAAATTATGGGAAAAAGGCCGCATTTGGCGAAAAAGAAAGATTTGCGGCATCAAGACAATGCTTCCGTTCACACCTCCACTGTTGCGATGGCCAAAATTAACGAACTAAAGTTCTAGTTCACGCAAAGTTCAAGTAAAGTTCACGCACCTTCGATTATTTGCTATTTCCAAACTTCAAAAAATGGCTCAGTAGAAGAGTTGCCAACAATGTAGAGGTGGAGTCTGCGGTTGATGGCTATTTTAAGGAGTTTGAAAGTTCCTACCACCAACAGGGTATAGAAGCTATAGAATATCGGTGGAAAAAGTATATCGAGGTAAAAGGAGGTTATGTTGAAAAATAAAGAAATATGTTCCTAACTTGTTTGTGGATGTGTGGACTGGAGCCTTGTCTTGATGAAGCAACACCTTCGTTTTCGCAAAATGCTGCCCTTTTTCCATAATTTCATCACCTAAACTAAAAATAATTCCATGCGCATCCCAAAAAACTGACACCATGATCTTGCCTGCAAATCAAACCGCCCTCGCCTTCATTGGGTACGATATTCCCATTCCAATCTCCTGCTTTGACTGTTCCTTTGCCTCAGTTGCGAATTGAAGGACCCATGTCTTATTCATGGTTATAAATCAATGCAAAAATTCGTTCTATGGTTTTTGTTCTATTGAAAGTAAGCGCGGCACCCATCTTGCGCACAGCTCTGTCATCTTCAAATCTTCGGTCAACATACGATGTACGAGTATAACACTTTTTGAAATGTCTGTCATTTCAGCTAGCTTATGCACCTTCAGCCGACGATCATCTAATACCATTTTGTGGATTTACTTAACCGTGTCTGGCGTGGATGCCTCAGTTCTTCTACTGCTACGGTGTTCCTCTTGGCAGCTTGTACGGCTCTGCTTTCCAATATTTTATAGTCGTAAATGGAGGGGCACACTCCCCTAAACTAAAATCTAGCTCGGCTTTAATATTGAACGAACTGAGACCTTTCAAATGGAAATATTGATTTATATAACGGTGACCAATTTTCTCCATGTTTACAAATTCAATGAGATCAATTACTTTTATGACTGAAATAAAAATACTAAAGAACGTGGCGCTTAGAAACTTAAATTATATATTTTATAAGGTTGCCACTATTCACCAAAATAATTTTTTTCAAACTACTGGCAAAAAATGACTTTTTCTTGGTATTTGTAAAAAAATCGTCAACGATAACAAGTTACGAAATGTTCAGTTTTCTGTCAAAGTGAAGCAGTTAAACATTTTTATTACCAAGAAAATATTTGTTGATTAGTGTTATTATCAAGCCAAGATGCGTTTTTAAAGTTATAACTTGTGAGTACCATTCAAATCGTGAGTACTTTGACAGCGCTCACAACTAGATTGAAGATACTTAACGAATATAGCAGTACTTCATGCTACCTAATGCGTCTATCAATCGGTAAATCTGTTACACATAACTATTACCAAAAAAGGCCAACAAATCTCTCAAGCAATAAGACTGTTATAAATGATCATTGCAATGCGAATGTGAAGAAAGTGTAATAGAAATAACAGGTTCATTTGTACATTAATTAAGATTTCTTTGGAAATAAACCAAATAAGTAGGAATAGTTGAACTAACAACAATACAACTAACAAGTTCATGAACATGAATAAATAATATACTCGAAGCATACACAGCGGCATATTTTGTAATATATAATTATGTGAAGTGTACGAGTACAAACACTCACTGGTGGATATATTAATTCATACGAAATCTGAGGAATTTGTTTAGTTACTTTCGGACATCTTCTTCGCTATAGGCATGCATGTCTCAGTAGTATCTTCAGCTCAACTGCGCGTCTGTACATCTGCTGGTCTATTTTCTTTATACGACAAATGTCATTAATTCATAGCGAACAGATGTTGCACGATGATGACTATAATGACACTGTGACACTTTTGATTAAAAACCTGTCAACAAGAAAAAAAAACCGTCAACTCAACATCAAATTGACAGTGCACAGTGACTAGGGGAGGGAGGCTTCATTTATTATACGAATAATTTGTTACAATAAAAAAAAGCAAATGTACATTACATTTCAGATGTGGGATAAGGCAAAGCTTTTCATATTTAAAGCGCTAATTCGATTTCGTATTGTTAGATTCATTGAATGGAATTTGTTCGCAAAATTGAACATTAGAAAAATCTCTTTTAATACCTTTTGTAATCATGTTTCGGTTTCCACCGGTATCCACTTTAATATTTCAATTGCCGGGTTTTTATCATTTTCATCTTTATTTGAAATTTTTTTTTTTATTATTTTCATTTTTTATTGAAATAGAGTTTTTGTATTCCTCAATAATCAAGTCCACCATTCGATAGATGCTAACAAAAGGTGCATGAACTGATTCCTTTCCGTATCTATTTATTTCTACATTGGTTTGCTTCTAATCAACGAATAAATCATGAAAACATGGGAAAAGTGCCATCTTTCCAGGTGCGGGATTAGTCTTTGTGCAGGCAAGTTTTCTTTTTATTAAACCAATTTATACAGCCAGCGAAAAATTGCAAAATTTTCACAAAAATATTCTTTAAAACGCTAATTTTACTAAGATGGAACTTAGCTTGCGTATGATTATGAGATATTTTCGTGCTAGACCGTAGCCTCTATGGACGGACGGACAAACAAGCATAGTTAAATTGATATACCTATAGGTTTTTTTGAGGCTATCACGAAAGTACATACCGTCAAAAAATAACGGAAAAAGCCCGCATAAATTTATTGTCAAAATCTTTGTATTGTTAACTTGGCACAACAGCCCTCTATACTTAGGGCGATCTGTTAATTTGTTTGTTTCCAGTGCTCGATTTGATAATTTAATCTTAAGTCTGTTTTGCGATTTTTACAATACATAAAAATATCGAGCAAACAACTTGACTCCAATTTTATAAAATAGAATTGGGTGTGCCGAAACGCTGAGAATGTTACAGGAGGGTTACACGTGGATATGAGTGGTACAGTGCAATAAAAAGCAGGTGAAATGTGGTGTAAAAAGTGCCTCGTAGCGGTCGACCATCGACTTCTTCTGGTGAAGTTAACATCAATAAAATGAAGGAAATGGTAACTGAAAATTTGTCACATATATAAGTTTGAGAAAGTCAGCTGCGAAACACTTTATACCTCACCAATTAATTCGTACGAATTTACAAATTTTTTGAAATTTCCTTTAAAACTTATTCCCACTCAGAACGAGTTGGCTCCGATCACACATTCATAAAATACATTATAATTGTTGATCATACTTTCGTTTGACAAACGAGTTTAACATGCATAGCAG
This sequence comes from Philornis downsi, assembly GCA_019455685.1. Taxonomy (NCBI): domain Eukaryota; kingdom Metazoa; phylum Arthropoda; class Insecta; order Diptera; family Muscidae; genus Philornis; species Philornis downsi. Next base: position 87,405 of record JAHXMU010000102.1, on the reverse strand, counting down.
TCAACAAGCTTCAAGGCAATACTGCCAGAAGTTAAGACGGTAAATAAATTCAAATTCATTGAAAAAGTCCAGATTTGTGATAAAGAAACTCACAGATATACGAGTATTACAGAACTTTACAACAAATGTGCATATGAGCAGTTCAATGCATTCAAAAGCAGTCATGGTGTAATATGTAATATTTGCCTCACTCTGGTCGGCCGTCAATGTCTTCAACTGAACCTAAGTGAAGGAAATGGTGACTGGAAACGTCATTTAAGTTGAATAGATACAGCCGGCTAACTTTCAGTGTCTTTATGCATTGCCGCACGACCAGTTCCGAAAGGCTCGCGCACTCAAGACATGCTAGACGTGTAATTTCAACACTACGTTCATAAATTGCAGCCTTCCAAAACTGAAGAAGCCTCGCCAAAATCGATCAAAAGCGGTATGGTGAAAGTCAGATGGTACCTAAGGAATATAATTTGGGCGCTATGCGACGTTCAAAAGAGCAAATTAGTCGAAAAAAACCAGATTTATGATAAGGCAGCTTTGGGCCAAGGTGACATATCATCACACAAAGCTATCGCAGTGAACGAATTGCTGATCCAAAAACTCAACAAATATCATTGAATAGCCACTGTATTCAGTTGATATGACTCAAGTGAGAGTGTCAGAAATTCCTTCGTCTCAAATTGTCATGCTATGTATATTATTTCAAATTATATATTTTTCTTTTTAGAAAGTTTATGTATTTTTTAGTATTTTTCAATCTAACAGTTGCCCTCAAATATTACATTTAGTTAGTGAGTAGTTGGGACATGACAGATGTTAGAAAAATCCGCAAATTTTACATTTTCGCAGATGTTGTTTTTAACCATTTCCGTATTAGACATTTTCTGCATGCGCCTCCTCTGGTCCACAGGATGGGAAGGGTTTTTCTTACTAGCTCAGCGCCAGATAGATGGCGACTTAGACATGAGATGGTACTCTTTTGTATTTGCCAACTAGAATCGTTTATTGATTTATTTAATAAATAAATGACAAATTGTGGAAAAAATCCGAAATATGTTATTGTTTCTAAAACATTTCCAGTCGAAATTCAAAAAATGTCAATTAAGATTTAAAAATTCTATTTGAGATTCAAAACTCATCGATTTTCAAAATGTCCATGGCTATTTTGAAGATAGTAGTTGCAATTCAAATACTCCATTTATAATCCAAAATAAACGGGCTGAATGGAACTAATTTATTTCATATTAATTATTCAACGTTTAAATTTTAATTGCAATTTTTAAGATTGTAGATCGAAAACTTTCAATTGCAGAATTTTAAATTTTGATTTTCAATTGATGTCTTGTGATTCTCAAACAAAATCTTTTAATTTCAAATAGATTTTTTGAATTTCAATTAATTTTTTTAATTCGATGGAAATTGAGAAATTGATTAAGATTGGCTCGATAAGAAAAAAGATTCCGCCCCTCACTCATATAAAGGTTCGACCCCCATTACCAACTTTAAATTAGCAAGATTTTTTTCTTACCGAGCTGATTTTGCCCAATCTTGAACCTAACCCAACGCTTTCGCACTCAAATGATGCGGGCTCACTATAGTTTTTTCAAACGGCAAGCAGCCAGAAGTGCTTATATTGAGAAAGATTTTCAGAATGTTCAAGAATATATATACTTTATGGGGTCATAGATCACTACTTCTAGTTGTTATAAATGGAATGATAATCTAAGTATACCCTATCTCTTGGTGTAGGGCTTAAATAGAATTAAAAGAATGTTCTTTGAGTATCACCTACTAATGTTAGGTTAAATCGTAAATCAAGCTCATTGCGTTCTCTGTTGTGCTATAAACTGCAAGTTGTTTTTTTACCTTTTTCCCGAATAATCGACATTTGTGTTCGTGTTTGGAAAAAAATGTTGCTATTTGACAGAGTTTTTGCGTTCTTTTTTAAACAGGCTTCCATCGAAACACACAATTTTTTAAATTACTTACCTAATAAATTGCAAAATGGATATGTCGTTCTTGGGGAAACCCACAATTTTTCTTGTTTTGTATCTTAGTTTAGTCGATAATTTGTAAAAATTATTAAAGAGGACTCGTTCGCATCGAATTTGCTCCGATGATTGAAAACACTTGCTTTCTTGGAACAAGTAAATCAGATCACCTTAAACATCTTCAATTTTTCGTCACTTTTTCCAGTATTTGGACCTGTATTCCACGAATAATGTGTGTAATGTTATCCTGTAAGGCTTCAATAGTGTTCGGCTTGTCCACATAGACTAACGACTTGACATAACCCCACAAAAAATAATAATCAAGAGGCTTTAAATTGCAAGATCTTAGGGGCCAACTCACAGGGCCAAATCGAGAGATAAGCTGCTTACCAAATTCATCCCTCAACGTGCCCATTGTTTCACGAGAAGTGTGGCATGTTGGCCCGTCCCGATGAAACCACATGTCAACCAAGTTCAACTCAGCCAATTGGGGCAAAAAAAAAATCCTTGTGGTTGAGTAACACATGCCCAATCGCTGAGAACGGCGACGAATTGACATTTCACAATCGTCATAAGCACTGGTCGCTACGGCTGCAATATTTTCTCCGGTACGCACTCTACGCAAGCGAGCCGATGGTTTTATGCCCAACAAAGTAAATTTGGTACGAAATTTGGAGATGACAACACTAATTGTTCATTCAGCAGGTCGATTATGACGACCATGAAATGGTCATATCAAACGATGCACATTTGTCACAGGGCACGAATTTTGATAATAAATGTCAACGAGCTTTCCGTGATGAAATGGCAGAGTATACTGTACACTTTTAACTTTGACAGATGACGTTTGGACGCCATTACCAACCAGTGCTGCCAACCTGAAAGACTTAAATGTAAAAAAATCACCCTGTATATGGTACCAAGCCAGAAAGTGCTGCATTTTCATGGAACAGAAAAGTTACTTAATTAACTATGTGGGCGGTCCCAAAACTAGCTGACCTAACAAAGAAGAATCAAAAAAATGGAAAACAATTTTCTTTATTTTTCAACATAAAATATTTGTAGCGCGATACATTTTTTCCAGCGACATTTAGTAGCTTCTATACCCTGTTTATAGTAAGAATTGTCAAACTCCTCAAAATAGCCTCTTCATTGTTGGCAATTCTTTTACCACCTATCCATTTTTTCAAGTTTGGAAATAGAGAATAGTTTGAGGGAGCTAAGTCTTGTGAATAAGGTGCGTGATGAAGCAATTCGAACTTTCATTCATTAATTTTGGCCATCGCAGTAGTGGATTTGTGGATTGAAGCATTGTCTTGATGAACCAGCAATTTCTTTCTCGCTAAATACGACCCTTTTACCATAATGTCAACTTAAGGCTGCAATAAATTAACAAAATATTCGCCGTTGATGGTTTTTCCTTTCTAAAGATAATGAATTAAACTCACGCCATGGCCTTGCCTGCAATTGGAACCCTCTCAGCCTTCTTTGGACCCGGTTCCGCCATTCCAGACCACTGCTTAACTGTTCCTTTCCTCTCACGTGTGAAGTGGTGGACTCATACCTCATCCGTGGTTATAAATCGATGCAAAAATTCGGCTTGATTGCGGTGAAACATCGCCAAACATTCTACAAAAATATCTTGACGATGCTATTTTTGCTCTATTGAAAGCAAGACATGTTGCGCACAGTTTTCCCATCTTCAACTCTTCGATCAGTATGCGATGTCTAGCATTTTTTGAAATGCCTACCATTTAGGCTAGCTCACGCACTTTCAGCCGAAGATCATCCAATACCATTCTATGGATTTTCTTAACCGGGTCTGGCGCAGACACCTCAATTGGTCGCCCACTTCGGTGTTCGTCTTGGCAGCTCATACTGCCTCTTTTGAACTCTGATACCCACACTCTACTCTACTCTGATACAGTCATAAATTAAGGAGGAGTTTTTTCCAGAGTAGAATCTAGCTAGACTTTAATACTGGCTGGACTGAGACCTTTCATTGCGGTCACCAATTTTTTCCATGTTTACAAATCCGCTGAGAGTGTTTACTTTTGATGGCTCAAATAAAAATACTTAACCAGGTGGCGCCTTAAAAATTTAAACGAGTGTTTTATAGGGTTGAAACTTTTCACCAAAATAATTTGTTTCAATTGACTGGCACATCAAGTCGGCTAGTTTTGGGGTCTTGTATTTGGGGCACATTCAGTAAGTTGCATTACAGCCCGCACCACTGTGCAGAGTCACAATCAAATAGAGCTTAACCAAAAAATCACAATTCCAAATTTTCGAAAACCTCACAATAGCGGGAATCCGCAATATAAAATGAACGCACAGAAGCGCAGATATGAACAAACAGAGTTGTTGACTATACGAGTTATCGTTGTGTGTGTTAATGATTTGCTCCAGCAGCAATTTCGGTAGCAATTTTATCATCACAATACAAACAAACAAACAGACAAATATTGAGCCAAAAATTTTGGAGCAAATTAACCAGTTGTTGTTTAGTCTAATTACGAATGGGATAATGAACTAAAAGCCGAATAACGAAATTGCGGCGGGAATGCTTATGAAAGTATGGCAGTACGTAAATGTTACACAGCGCCGACAGATCGAGCGACCACGTTTTATCGTTCATTATTATTTTATGATATGACTCCAACAATTACCTACGCTGGCTGATACTTTTGAATTATTTACACAATAAATACTTCATAATTGAAGAGCTACCCTGGTGGTTGCTGGGTGCTGGGTCCGCACAGATAGCTTAAAATATTAATAAGTGCCATGTAGGGGGCTTAAAGTTAATGTTTATATTTGTGACAACGAATAATATTCGATATGGCAATCTTTTAATTGTATCAAAACCAAAGCTGTAATTTTAAATCATTGTAAATGCTTATTGTAGCTGAATAACAAAGCAAAATACTGTAAAAAATCATGAGCCGCAGGCAATATTTGTTAATCAAAGAAAAATGTACGCAATGTCGAACATGTTTGATGGAATTATTGTTATTACACCGCTAGTAAAACATCTTCCTGTAAGGCACATTCGGATTATTTAAAAAATTACCTCATAGTGCGGGGATGAGACTTTTGTAAATTTTTTGGCGTTCAAATTGGAACAATGTTAGGCGAAGCGAGTTCATTGCAAAACATACATACATATAATGTTCAAAATATTGTGTTCTATTTTTTTCGAAAAAAATCAAAACCTTGGCTTGTGCCTTGCAGAACAAAGAATATTCTGTGGAAAAAACATGGAAAATTGATCAATAAAACACAAAATATTTATTATTCATTCAAATTTATTGTACTACTTTCAAGGTAGGCCACTTCCGAAGTAATGCACTTAGGTCAAAGAATAATTTAATCATCCAAAAGAGTTTTCAAAGCCATTTATCGAGATATATTCTATATCTTTTACCAGTACCGATTGAAAGGGGTTGCCTTGAAGAGGTCATTTGAATATTTAAAAGAAGAAAAAGTCAACATGAGTCTTATTAGCTGAATACGATGCTCGGTTGTCGATGGTATTTGTTAAGCTTTTAGTCGGCAATTTATTCGCTTGTGAAATGGTAAAAACCCACAAATCTGTCCTTTTTTAAACGAATTTGTCCTCTACAACGACGCATAATGACCAAACAAATCCTATTTTTTTGCAGTGTGACCTTCTGGCAAGAAGTGCAAATGCACGACATCGCAATAATTTAAGAAAACAATTAAGATTACCTCGACATGTAAAGGCCATTCCGAAACTTGATTACATGTCAAACTCGGAAACCCATGTCTCGTCGCCAATTATTATGCATTTTGTAAATTTGGGATATAGAATGTCTTCAACGACCTCTACGCAATAGAATTTTTGAAGAAAATTCAGATCTTTTGGAACAGGTCGAGACGAAATGTTTTTCAATCGTGTAAAATTATACGAACTAATTCGTGGGATACAAAAATATCACCAGCTATCTTTCTCAAAATTTTGTAAAATTTTGTAAATCAATTAGTTGATTTGATATAACGTATTCTATAACGTAGCCTTTCTACCCGAATTTTGGTTGTGATCTTTTGTATAGTCATTGGGTTCGTTACCGAAAATTTTTGGCTCAGAAAATGTGTCCCCACTTGTTATATTAAGCTATGTTAACCGCTACGTTTTGGGAGGCAATATTTATAACTTCCCGCGATCCGGGCAGTGACTAAACGCAGGAAAAGGTAAGAAATAAAAGTCTGAAAGTTAAAGAAGTTAGTGCCATGTTGAATAATATGTTGCTTCCTTTTTTTTTCGAAATAAATTTGCTGCATGAAATATACAGAAGTATCTACGTTAGCAGTAGATATCGTCGTCGCATGAATCATGTTCCGCATACCAACGCACAGTGGGTGGTTATGGAAACAAAAATGGTAATAAATCTTCAGTTTCTAAACGGGTGGTTCAATTTGGTAAAGTTTCATGTGATTGTACCAGAAGTGGAGTCGAGTTTCAGTTCTTAATTTTAGTTTATACTTCTAAAGAGAGCTGCGCCGCAATGCCTCAAAGTAGGGAACCTCGGGAATTTGAAAAGTTTAAAACAACACATTTTCTTAAATTTAGATTCGAGTTAAAAAAATGCCCCGTATGTATTCCTCTAGTTGAGATCTTCAAAAAACATTGCTTTATATCTTAAACTATTCAACTTTTAAAATAAGAATTTTTGTTTTTTGCCTAACTTACCTCGCTCTTTCGCTAATAGCGGTAACAAATGTTTCCCAATTTTTTAAACTTTTTTATTGTTATGATAAGTATTTATAAGTATTTATAAGTAGTATTTAAGTATTTAGGAAAAAAAGAAAAATAACTGCAAAATTCTATTTTTCCGAATTTTTGAAAGTTTTTCGGGAATTATGTGGTTTTCTACTAATACATCTCTACTTTTTCTTTCATTTTAGCACTTACCACCTAAATTTCCATTCACATGCAAAATTTCATTAAAAAATATTTATAATAAATAATGTTTTAGTATTTTTTCATCATTACATTGTTACGAAGACTCAGTTGAAACTATTTCTTCCACTTTTTTCAAAGTTCTTCCATGAATTTTACAAATTTTTACGAGGTGCTAAATTTGTGGAAAATATAATACTCATCTTACTTTTCAGAAATGTGTGATATTTTTAAGAATTAACATATACAAAGAAGATCTTAACTAGAGGAATGCATACAGGGTCAAATTTTTTAAATCGGATACAAATTTGAGAAGTTGTATCGTTTTAAAATTTTCAATTCCCTGGGGAGCCCTCCTTTGAGCCATTGTGGCGCAGACCCCATTAGAAGTATAAACTAAATTTTAAAACTTAAACTCGACTACACGTCTGCTATAGTCATATGAATTTCATCAAAATCGGACCGTCCGTTTAGAAACTGCAGATTTAGTTCCAATTTTTGTTTTTTTCGAACCACCCACTGCGCAAAGTCGACATCTATATATCTCTTATCTATATATTCACCAAATTTAACCTCCTGGACTGTTTCCACATTTTCTTTAGCCCCATAATGGCTAAAGGAAAAAGTTGGAAATCCATCTATTCAACTTCAATTTCTATCAGCAATTTAAGACTGCTTCAGCTCCAATAACTGCCCCTCAGAGGGACAAACGTTAATTTACCTACGCCAAAGACAAAATTAAGAGGAAAAATAAAAATTTAAATGAGTTTTAATATTTTTTATAATTGCAACTTTAATTATAGTTAGTTTTTTGTTTTGTTTTACTTGTTTATGTTCACACATATAAAGAAAAGTTGCCTTTCGCTTTTATAGTTTTGATGAACTTGTCAAAAACGGCCCAAAATTGTTGTAAAAACATTGCAAAGATTTTTTTTATTTAAAAAAATTAATTTAATGCCATTATAGATTAGGATATTCTAGAAAATGTTTAAGTGTAGGTCAATTTTTAAATTTTCTATATTCTGCCGTCTGAGACTTCAATAATAACTTCAAAATCCGGGAAAAACAAAGTTTTATAGGACAAGATCGCATTTCTTATTATGCGCAAATTTTTGACGTCATCGCAGCAGTTGGCTATTATTAGAGCATTTAAAAGAGGATGTCTTACGATAAGCCGGGTCTGATTCTGATATTTTCAAAAATTATGTAGGAATAATCACATCAATATCCATTCAAACCTACATTCAGGCATTCAGCAATCGCCTAAATTGGTTCTTCAGTAAAAATTCATAGCTTTTAATATCCAATTAAAAATGGTATGTTTTCCATATCTTCCAACCTAAGCCCCAGCTGAATCATACAAAAAAAATTTAGATGCGATTTTCAACCTCTCGACCTCTTCTGGTTCTAGAGTGTGACTGACCATGGCGCAATGCTTAGTACAGACGACTATCGTCCGCACGATCGAGGGTTCAATCTCTGATACTACCATCATTATTTCAGCGGCGCCCACCTCGATATGTCTGAGAAACACTTCGAGCAGACGAGTAATCGACAAGAACAATAAATGCTTCCCAAATTGTAATATTCGCAATCGTCCTTGAACTGTTGGATCCATTGAGTAAGTTTGGAAATAGAATGCGTGTAAGCTTTCTAATTGTGGGAAGCTCTCTTATGCTTTATATTATCTAAAGCGACAGTATGTTCTTGGCGTCTTGGTCTGGACCAAATTCAATGTAGTTTGGAAATTATGGAAATTATTACCTAAAAACCGAATATTTCCAAAATGCTTTGGAACTTTCAAATGATTTTAATTAACGATGGGTGATTAATCGGTTAATCAGATTATAAAATTAATCAATATCATAACAAATCTGTTAATCGTTTTACCAGAGATTTTGATTACTCAGATTGAAGATTAATCAATTAAATTTAATCAAATTCGAATAATTTATTCAAAATTAAAAAAAAAAAAGATAATATGAAAGAAATATGTCAGCGGGGCGTATGTCTTAAGCGACAAAATATATATTTTGAAATATTTTGTGTGGCTCACAAGAAAACGTAAAATATTAAAGGTTCACCTATTCAAATTTTGGATAACCAATAGTTCGATTAATCAATCGTGAAATCTGAATAATCAAAATTATGATTAATCGATTAACCGGAAATGTATTTAGTCCAAATGTATGATTAATCAATTAATTAATTAGTGTGAATTTTGGATATTATCCCCATTATTATTCAATATATATTTTGAAAAAATATTTCAAGCATCCACGTTGAAGGGGAAAATACGAGGATCGAAATAAAAGTTAATGGAAATCAATCAATAATATAAGATATAACGAAATTACCACACTGATGGCTGATAGAATACCCGGCTATCAGAAATTGTTGGTAAAACTTGAGCTTATAAGTAAGATTTATGGACTGAAAATGAATAACAAAAAGACGAAATATATGCCCAGCAAAAGAAATGCATCCGCGGAAACTGAAATTCAACGCAATTTTCGGAGCAAAGTGGTGAAAATTTTCGTAATCATCAATGAATTTAACATAGGCCTGTCATGGGGAGAAAGCGGATTTTATGGTGTGTCTTCTTCATATTTTCATGAAAGTGAATGAAAAGCAGCTATTTTAGTACAATTTTTGATTTAACCAAAGAACATTTTTTAAACCGAAATTAGACCATAAAACAGTGCTTCTATCAACTATGATTATGTGGCAATCGAATCTAAAGAAATTAATAACCGGTAAAAAAATGCATCCAATTAAGTAAACATTCAACACATTCTGTGATAGAGAAATAGTAAAAAATTTCGTAATGATAAATAAAATTAACATAGGGTTGTCATAGAAGGGGAGCACCATTTTATGCTGCATCTTCACCATATATCATGAGTGATGTGGGCCTGGTGAAAATTCAAATCTTTGTTTGCAATTTTTCATCATTCAATTAAATATGTTCCAGAACATATTTTTTTAGAATATGTTGTCAGAAAAAAAAGTTCAATTGGAAAGTATTTCTTCAATTTAAAATAATTGCACTAAATTGTTTTTGGAAAAGCATCCTTAAGGGTTATTTTTATCACAAAATCTGCTCGCAGGTTCCTATAGATTTGGTACTTTCCATAAAAAAATCAGAATGTAGGCAACTGTAAAGGCAACTGATGTTCCGTAAGATCAAAGCGTATACATTCTGTACCATTAGTTGCAGTCCACAATATTGAGGACGGACATTAGCGACATAGATCCTTATGGCGATAGGAAATGCATATGCTTTGCTTGGTCTCTGAGTATTAGTAACTTTTCCAAATGGAATGACGAACTTAGGACATCGGTCATCATATAAGAGAGGATAAACAAATGTTTTCCACAAAAACTTTAAACGGAGCTTCTTTACATCGGCTATCAAAAATTGCATCATCAGAACATAAAATAGAAATGTTTCGCCTTAATCGTTAGGAATGAAAATCAACCTAATGTTTCGAAGCACTTCATTGCTGTTATTTTGGAAGTGGTTTAAAAATGCTTCGTAGGAAGCGGTAAACTTGCACGGATTGGATCCTTAGAAGTGTTGAAAATGTGATTTGTTTAGAATGACCCAGATTTTTTTTGCTGGGTACTATTTAAATTTAATTTAATTTACGAAGAACTGCAGAGTTTATTCAGATTTTGAAGCAGTATAAAAATGTTGCTTTGGAAATGATAAATATGCATATATTGCTCTATTGGAAATGATGAAAATGTAATTCTGTTCCAATGACTTCCATTTTTTTTTTTTTTTTTTTTTTTTTTTTTGGTGGGTGGTTATTAGTAGAAAAACGCAAGACGCATCATCTCAACGCAACTTTGAACATAAGAATATAGAAATCGAAAGGGTATGCAGTTTTAAATGTCCCACCAACACAAAAGAAATTAACTGCCGCATGGAAATGACGAGAAATGCCTTTTTTAAATATAAGAAAGTGTTGGCCAGTAAGGACATCAACATAGCAACATCCTAAACTACGGATGAAAGAAAATTGGAGGCCCTCGAAATTTGAATATTCCGCTTAGTACTAAAAATTTTCAATGACGAAGTACTAGGGAGGATGAATGTCAGCCGGCAAACTAATCTTAATAACAAAAAAGCGGAAAATTCCGTACTTAGGACACGTATTGAGAAACAAAAAAATACAAATTTTTACAAGGAGCCTTTAAAGAAAAAATTGAAGGAAGACGTGGTAGAGGTAGAAGAGGAACTTCATGGCTGATTAACATCCAGAACTGAACCACTGAATCCCCAATATACGAATAGGGGATGAGCAAATAAAGAAGAAGGAGAAGAAAGCTAAAAATATATTTTTTTATACGGGGTAGCGCACGAATTGCGCTACGGCTTAACAGCAACTGCCAATGACGGCCTTTATTTTAAGATGTTATAGAAGTTTTTTTTTACTCAGAACGCCTAAGATGTATCCGTTTCATAGTGAGACCGGTTATGGCGAAGCTCTAACAAAAATTCCCAAACAAATTAATATCCAGAAGCTTCATTCCCCGCTTGCCCCTAAGGTCACCTGACCTAACTGCGCCAGACTTTTTTTATGGGGCTATGTCAGGCAAGAAGTGTACAAAACGGAACCAAGGAATTTGACTGAATTGAAACAGTCCATTAAAACAATAATTGAGGGGATCCCGGCTTCAACCCTTCAGGCCGCAATGAATAATTTTGTGATCAGATGTCGCATATGCGTGAATGAATATGGAACTCATTTACGGTCTATCCAATCCAATTAGTTATATAAAATAAAATTGAATTTTTTGTGTCTTCTTTGTTAGGTCGGCTAGTTTTGCCCTCGTAAGTGTATATATAGCTGCGGTCATCTGAAAATCATTAAGTCTAAGATCATTATATTATGATTATCATGATTATCGTCCGATTTAGAATCAACCGTCTCAGAATTTTTATGAATTTTATATTTTGCGTCACTTACTACAAAGACATTTTTAAACCTTCTTGCGGTTCCTCAAAAAATCGGTTAACCGAAACAAAAATCCGGTTAAACCGCTTATTCGAAGATAACAATTAAAAAAAAAAACCCTTGAACACTTTAACTATCAACTTAGAAAACACGATATTTCTTTGATTCCATATACTCTCCTAATTTTAAGTGAAAACTGATAGTACAGGGCTATCTATTTAGCGGTTTCAAAACCGCTGGTCTTAGAAGGCAGTCGGCTGTTAAAAATGTACCACATAAAGTGTTATTTATGTAGTGAAAGGTTTGCCATTTACGAATATCGACCGTTTAACAACCGAATAAGGCGTAAAACTTACTACAAAAGTGCTGATTCAAACGTGGGCTTTCAACCGAATAAAATTTTCTTCAGCGATGAAGCTCATTTCTCACTCTGTGGTTACGTCAACAAACAAAATTTTCGCAATTGGTTCTCAGATAACCCAGAAATGACTGCGGAAAAGCTATTGCTTTCGGAAAAAGTGACTGTTTGTTGCGCATTATGGTCTGGAGGTGTCATTAGGCCGTACTTTTTCAAAGCATCCAATCCAGAGGCAGTCATTTAAATAATACTGTGTTTCCCAAATGATGGCAAGGGCCAACCATTATAGTGAAATAAAAGTTTCATCAAAATCATAGCTTTATGTGTGTTTTATTTAAAAAAAGGATAACCCAACAGTATATCCTTGAAGTCAGCTTATCTTAAGAATAAAAAAAGTTTATTTACTTTCTTTCTGTGCCTTCCATTGTGCTACTTACCATTTTTTATTCCATACCATTTTTTATTTTCGGAAAAAAATTGATTATGCCATTCTGTCCATCTTACTAAAATTGCTGCAGCAGTTTAACAACAATTTACAATTTATATTGCAGTTGATTGACATTTAAACTCTACGTTTTTAGTGAAATGCGAGACCAATTAATTTCCTGTCATGTAAGGCTTTTACAATTACCATAGAAAACATTGAATACAATCTTAAAATCGATTTAAAAACTATTTGAAAATCTTTTCACAATCTGCATAAATTTCCGAGGAAATGTCGAAATCCCAAATACCAACTCACCACTCATATGAGCCCATCAACCCTCATTAAAATCTGCATTGGCATTCGATTCATATGACGATGGAGTTGAGAAAGATGACACAAAAACTTGTTCGTACAAATTTCATCTTATTATCGGCCTCATCTTCCCCAATGTTATGTAATATGATTTTTTTCTTTTTTTGTTGTTTTCAAAAAAAAAAAAATAACTGAAAAATCATTAACAGCGATGCGACCCAACTTAGAGATAAAGAAAACGGCCACAACAACAGAAGCGACAGTGGCAGTGGTAACGTTATGCGGAAGCATGTTTGTCACTTGACATTACCATGCAACCCTAACCGAACTCCACTTCCTATCCCTCTTGAAATGATGTTTGAATGTGAGAATCTGGAAATGTTGCTTATGGGACTGAACGAGCAAACATGTGCAGCGAGTGGTATTAGTTGCTTGTTTGTCTGCTCCTCACTATATCTGCGTCTGTCCGCAATGGCAGACACAGGAAGATGCGACTCGGCTGCATGTCATCATGTTCGTTTTAATCATCTTCACATGCCAGCCTGTAGATGCCAATGTTATTGCCGTTGTTGGTATTTGTGGCATTGCAATTGAAATGATTATGCATGTAAGAGCTCTCCGCCCCCGGAGGAGAGTCACAAAACCAGTTAGTCTGGTGCTTAGCTTTGACTTTGCGCGGCTGACGTTCAGACAATCCCACAAGCAAAGTCGTCGTAGTTTGTTGTTAGTTCGAACCGTTTGAACCACTCCAAACCACTCTCGTTCCAAGACTGAGGCTACGAATGATTATGCCATATGAATGGCGCTGACTCGTATTCAAGCCGTGACTTTCAATTTCATTGCACTTCGTCTTCATTGCTTTTTTGGCACTTTTGCTCCGTCTTTATTTCCTTCTCCAGGCAATCAACGATGATGCAACATTTTAGTTGTTTGGCTAAAACAAAAACAAAAATAAAGGAATCGCAATAAAATTTATACATCGTAACACATTTTAACATTAGCCATCGACCGACATCAGTCAGCGGCAGAGGTGTAACAGCGATAGGGATAAGCAGGAACTAGAAAATAGAGTTTAAATATAAAGTTCACTCGGTGGAATCGATGCGATTTTTCTATTATTCAGCTACTAAATTATTTATGTATTCAATAGCGAATTCGGCCTTTTCAACTTTGATGAATTCTATGAAGAAATTCCTTTAGCTACACTCGAAGAAATTAATGTTAATAAAAATGTGCTAAAATTTACGCAAGATTGGAATTTGCCACCTTTTGTGTGGTACCTCAACTCAAAAAAAAAATCAGTTCCACAGTTTCTCGTTAGTTACTAAAAATGAAGCACAACGTGAGAGAACAACGCGTTTTCATTTTTGAACAATATTTTGAAAAATAATGAAAGTTTGCTAATCATATTTCCCAAGTTTCTTACAAAACATATTTCGAATATTAAGATAACATCGTCGGCTAACGAGAGAGTAACTGAAAAATTTCGTAAAACTGAATTAATTGGCTATGCTAAATCTGTTGACCATTCAATAACAAAACATTCAAGTGTTAATATCGAATACTTGAGAATGTTGTTAGGAACATTCGGCGTCGTTAACAAAAATTGCAAATTCCATGATCTGCGTCTCACCGAACATCTGCGTCTTCATATTTGCAAAGTTCAATTGATACAAGAACTGAAGCCTAATGACGATGCAGAGCGAAGAGAGTTCTTTGAACGGATTATTGAACGTCAGCTTAAAAGAAAATAAACTAATTTCCTAGCACCTCATGAATGAGACATGGGAGAACTTTTCACATTCAGCGAGCTTTCTATTTTTAGATTCACTCAATGGGACGTACAATTTAACGACGATACCGAATGTTACAGTTTAAGAAGCACTTACCAGGCTTGTCGATTATTCGACTACTCAAAGTATGACCGGGTATTCAACCCGCAATCATGCAAACGATAGTCGCGTGTACTAACCATCGCGCCATGGTCGATCGCGAACGTTAACAAGTAAACGCATTCTTTTTCCGGTTAAAACATCGTAAGCGTTAAAGTTTATTTTCATTTTAATGGTGTATTCAATCATCAAAATTACAGCAATTGGGGGCTCACAAATCTAACATGTTGTTGTCATACCACAAATGTCTGGTGAAAACTTTGAGCTTGAATTGACAATGGTCCATACTTCTTCGAAAGTAGGGGCCATTACCAGTGCCCAATATCGCGTTCCGCCGAGTTATTTCTGTTAAATTGAATGCTATTGATGTCGACGACATGTGGTTTCAACAGGACGATACGTGAGTGGCACAACATTGTCATATAGCCCGTTAAACAATCCAATTACTGCATGAGACAACTTCTTGTCATGTGCTCTCTCGTTTAAGTGATTAAAATTGGCCCCAAGATCATGTGATTAGACCACACTGGATTTCTTTACATAGGTTTATTTGAAGTCAACCGTCTGTATGCCAATAAGACCACGACCATCCCTAAATTGGAAAAGGATATTCAACTTTGTATCAACAAAATTCGGCCACATTTATGCA
This sequence comes from Philornis downsi, assembly GCA_019455685.1. Lineage (NCBI taxonomy): Eukaryota > Metazoa > Arthropoda > Insecta > Diptera > Muscidae > Philornis > Philornis downsi. The sequence goes on along the minus strand of JAHXMU010000102.1, from coordinate 71,891 downwards.
AAATGGTCGTGCAGGTCATTTGCCTGATGCGCTATTCTATACATAACCTTAGACTATGTGTTTAATAAAGCAATAAAGGAATTAAAAAAAAAACAAAAAATTAATTAATTAATTTAAATTAAAAAGTTTCGGGTCAACATTTGTTGACCATTCATTACATTTCATTCATGTACATTTGAATTCATTCATTAACAAAATCATTAAAATTAAACATGTTTCCAATAGCAACGAGCAACTGGGAAACGGGATGACCATTTTTATAAAAAATCTGAGGAGGCGATCTGAGGAGTTTAGAGGGTAACAGAAACGCTATAAAATTATATTAAATTAAATAAATAAATTAAATCTTTAAAAAATACTATTGACGTCTTATTTCATCTACAATAAAATACTTTTTCTAGACATTAATGGGCGACAAAATATTATTGATTTAAATTACTCTTATTTTCCATCGACTAATCGCCAAATCATCTGCGGAACTATAAAATCAAGTTAGTTTTTTCCTTTAAATTTAGCTTTTTTCAGCCAGCTTAATGAACAATTTTTTTATTTTTTATTTTTATTTATTAATCCAACAATAAATTAAACCTAAAAATAGATAATTATGTACAGTTTCTGGGTTTTATCCTAAGATATTGAATTAATTCAACGACATTACAATAGAAGGTAAAAGGGCTAAAAACCTTTATTTGCAGGACAAAAGTTAATATTAAAGCCAAACATTAAGAGAATATTATTGTTCATAGAGTGATTATCTGCGAAGGTGGCCACTTATAGGCACAAATTTTCAGTTTGGTAAATTCCCCATGTTAAGTTCTTTAAAAATCGTTTACATTCTCTTATAGCGCAAAAAGGAGAATAGAGAATCTTATCATTTAATCTTTAAGATGTTAAATAATCGTTAAAAGCTTCGTCTCCTGTTTCCTCATGAAGCACAAAAGTGCACTACCTCCAATGTTAGTTGAAAATAATTTTTAATCATTTGTTTTGAAGAATTTGCATTTTTCCTAAGTGGCTCTTTGCCGCGTTGTGCCATTTAGGTTAATCGAATGTGTTTCGAGGCCTTATAACACACTTGCAAATAAGATTATTATTATTTTTAAGGCTTAGACTCGATCGTCTGTTTAAAAATGCCCATAATGCCCTAAATGAACGCCGTGCCTTCTCGCAAGACAATTGAATATGTTTGTGGAAGGAGAGTTTTTTTTTTCATCTAAAATCACCTCAAGATATTTGACATCATTTTAAGTTTCTATGGTGTTGCCTTCAAAGTATATTGACCTCGTTGGGATTCTTTGCGCAGATTTGTTGAAAGGGAAAATTATGCTTTAGGTTTTGTGAATGCCAACTTCTTTAGGGGGTTTGAAATCCGCTCGAGTACAGTCTTGCCGGAATACTTTTGAACGACGAGATACTCTGACCATCCCTTATTGAACAAATAATGGATTTAACTGTGAAACAGATTGGGGAAATTTTTACCAAGTAGAAAAGTGTAAGTTATTCAAACGGGAACTTAAAAATTTATATTTTTGTATCGGGTTTTAGATTTTAATAATAAATTAACAGTTGATACATTCATTAATGAAATATTAACGTTATTGAAGAAATTAGTTTCTCACAATATTTTAACTCATTCGGCCTCTGGCCATAAAAACTGTTTTATCTATAATAATAGCAAAAATAACAAAAAAAATGCTGTCGACTGTAATTCTTGAAAACAGTACGCTTGTAACTGCTACATAGTACGTTCACGTTCTACTTTTGCTTCTTGCAACCGGTTGGTTTTGGGACAAACTCGAACAAAAATAACCGATTATGGAACCGAAAGTACGACCTGACGTACAGATGGTGCCAATAGTATGAAAAAAAAATATGTTGTTGAAAAGTGGCAACCTTATAAAACATGTGTTTTAAATTTCTAGATGCCACTTTGTTTAGCATTTTTATTTAAGCCATCAAAAATAAACGATCTCATTAAATTTGTAAATATGGAAAAAAATGGTCACCGTTATGTAATTCAATATTTCCATTTTAAAGGTCTCAGTCTAACCGATATTAAAGACGAGCTAGATTCTATTCGGAGGGAGTCTGCAGAGCACCCTAATGGTCCACGCCAGACACGGCTAAGAAAACCCTGAAAATAGTACTTGATGATCATCGGCTGAAGATGCCTGAACTAGCTAAAATGATAGACATTTCAAAAAATGCAATACAGCGTATATTGACCGAAGATTTAAAGATGAGAAAGTTGTGCGCAAGATGGGTGCCGCGCTTGCTTTCAATAGAGCAAAAACAGCGTCGTGCAGATGTTTCAGTAGAGTGTTTAGCGATGTTTTACCGCAATAAAGCCAAATATTGGAATGAGACATGGGTTCACCGCTTCACACCTGAGACATTGGAACAGTCAAAACAGTGGACTGGAATGAGAGCATCGTGTCCAAAGAAGGCGAAGACAATTTCATCTGCAGACTAATTATTTCTAGAAAGGTAAAACCATTAACAGCCAACAGTGTGCCAATTTTTTGCAGCGTTAAAGTGGTGATGGTGAAATTATGAAAAAAGACCGCATTTGGCGAAAAATAAAGTGTTGTTTCATCAAGGCAATGCTTCAGTTCTCACATCTTCTATTGCAACAGCTAAAATTAATAAATTAAAGTTCGGATTGCTTCATCAGGCACTTTATTCGCCAAATTTAGCCCACAAGGACTATTTTCTGTTTTCAAACTTGAAAAAATAACTCGGTGGCAAAAGATTTGCCAACAATGAAGAGGTGGAGTCTGCAGTTGATAGATATTTTAAGGAGTTTGACAGTTCTTACTATAAACAGGTTATAGAAGCTATTGGGTATGGCTATATGGTATGGTATGGTTATGTTGAAAAACAAAGAAAATTCTGCACAACTTTTACAATCTTTTTACCTAATTTCTTTTCTTTTCTTTCGCTTACATAAACTAACTTTTCGTTTTCTTTTTACTTGAGATATAACAAAATGTAAAAAATCGTAAACTCAAATCAAACATTACAGAATATAACTGCGGTTCATCTGTAATATATGACAACTAATGTCAAGTAAGTTATTTTGTTATATCAGTAGCAAACATATTCGACTGCAGTTAATGCTCCATCGATTTATGTATGAAATAGACTCTATGGAAGTTACCTGAATAATCGGTTCGGATATTATGTTCGAATAAACTCAATTCTAGTTTGTTTCAACTGTAATTCTGCAACAATCAAATTGAATTCTTTACAAATTGCCTCCACTTAATAGACAGCATATTTAATTTTAGTGTGCAAAGATGCAATGTTATACTAAAACGACAATTTCAATTTCAAATTCTGAACTAATTTCAAAGGAAAAGCAATCTGATTTTCAGTAATGAAGCACTTGGCTGGCTGGCCCTATGGAGGTGAATTTTTCTCAACCTGTGTTCGTGTTAACTCAACATTAGTTAACCTTTTTTTTTAATGCACCTCTTTATACAAGTAGGCTCCTTGGTCTCCGAAACAATTGATTTTATTTTGTTCCCGTTTATCAGCAAACCCAGTTTCGTTAACTGCATCCCAAAGCTTGAAATGGCTGCAACAACTTCTCGCAGTTTTGCACCGATAACATCGACGCAACTAACTTGCGGTATAAGAACGAATAGTATAGCTATATTATAGTTATATTTATCGCAATTATGTTAGTTATGTTTATCGCGGCTTTCCTCATGATCCTTTTTGCCTCAATTCATTGGAGACTTCTGGCATAAAGACATTTCAAAAAAATGTTGCCTTTTTTCTTGACTCTTTTCCAGCAGTTGCGAATAAATAAATGGCCAGTTGATAATTTATCAAATCTAAATCCACTCTTCCATCAGGTCGCAAAGGACAGCTTTATATCTTCCGGTAGTATGCTCGAAAAAAAAGCCTTATAAGTAGTGGGTTAAAAATTAATTTAAGAGTGGGCACTTTTCAAGCACCCGTTAAACTCATAGGACATTGAATTACTACCACAGACTACACTTTCATTAAGCTACTTTCTGGTAAGAAACATTTCCAGCTATTACTCGTACATTAAATATTTTATTACAGATATTAAAGCTGACGTAGCGATGCATTAATTGATATTAAATTTTTGTCTACAGTTTACACTTTTGAATTTCATTGTGGACGCAAACTTAGTACCCTACTCTCTGGCTACCACTCTGCGTTCATTATCTTATTCCTGTGGCCGCCAGACGAAATAATTTCTTTGTTTCGGGTTTCGTTTTTCGGGAGGCGTTCACTTCCTGACTGGCCGTGCCACTTTGTGGTCTGCTGAGTGAATTGCCAGCTTTTCGGGAAAATACCCACTTGAAATGCATTCAGGTGTCTTGAAGGCTAAACACAATTATATTTGGCCCAAAATGAAAGAAATTCCACCATCGACCACAAAAGCTTCTGTAAGTGTAAGTGTGTGAGTTTACGTTTTCAAGCGTTTTCCTCAGCTTCCCTCTATTGTTTGCGCGGGTTCATTTCTCGATAATGTTGGCCAAATCGACTCTACTGACTGACTGACTGATGCTTTTGCTACTTTTGATACTGATGGTTGTTATTGGAATTCATTGCTGTTGGTGATGTTATTGTTGTGATGTTGTTGCCGTGAACCTGTTGCCAATCATGCAACATCAATCTCGTTGTTACCTCATCGCTTAAAATGAAGTTAGTAACAGCAAATTTTGTTGATTATTAGCTTTGTTGTTTTGAGATGCGTTTCGTGGGCTTCGTTCGATTAATTCAGCTTGTTTTCTTGCTGTTCACCTGAATGCCTTTGCAGGAGGGTGGAGTTATTGATGTGTTATACTTGAAAGCCAACGCAAATTTGAGTTTGTATTAAAAAAAAAGGCTTAAAGGATTTTTAGTTTGAGTGCGGTATTTGTTTCTAGGGGCATTTTATTTACAATTTTTTTCGAATTTTGCAAATTCGCCCATTTGTTTGCCTATTTGTTTTGAGCGAGACTATAGCCAATATTAAGTTAAAGTGAAAGTCGTCAATGTTTTAAGCCATGTTAATGTATTTTGCAACAAATAACGGCAAGAAATGTGCTCATTCATTTCCGCTGCTTATAGGGCTTTTAAAATATGAGTTAGGCACAAACAAACAGCAGTTTGTATTAATACGACCTGCACTTAGAGAAAGTGGATTTTATATGTGGCTGTAACATTTAGTTTTCCACAATTAGGAAAACTTAATATTTATCAATTCAATGGCAGTAATGCAAAAATGCAAAAATTTATATATAAATAATAACTAAAAAATAAATAATTTACTGTTGTTTAAGAAGAAACCTACAGTTTTCCTCGCGAATATTTTAATGAGGTACAGTGTCGATGGATGTGAGCAAATCTCTCTGTTTTATTACGATAATTCAGTTTATTGCCAGAGGGTGCGATTGTATTTCCCTCTTCGTCCAAAATCTCCACGTCGCCAAAATAAGACCTATGGCCAGTCAAACTACAGTGGCCTGCAAGTGCAGTTTTTTGCACTTTTTTTACATCTCTGCTTTTTGACCTGACTTGCAGTGATGCAAGTGTAGTTTTCCATTTTGTCGTAGTTGATCCACCATATACCTTTTGGAAGATATATACGATTCGTCTCCGTTACATCTAACTTTATAAATCAAATTGAATTTGTCTTCTTTTTTTAATTTTGATGTTGTCTTTATGAATGACATGTCAACACAGTCGTCTGTTTTAAAGGCTAATTTGAAATTACTGCTATCGTACAAGTTAAATTGTTTCAATCTACCCAAAATCCTAGAATTATTGTTTTTTTATTTATTTGATTTATGGGGCCCCAACACAATAAAGTTATACATATATAGGCCGTTTTACAGCCTGTTTAGTTTTTATGCTCTATATTTCATGTTATTTGATTTAAATTGAATTATATAAATTTATTGCGATTAAGAATTTTTAAACGATATTTAAATTTATAATCTTTTGCTGGTACTTTAACACTGTTAATGTAATACTTAGTTCGAATAGTCGACAATAATCTGAATTCATAAATAAACTTTTAATACATCCAACTTTTATCCGCAGTCACAAATGTGTTTTCTCATAGATTTGTTAATGGGAGAATAAGTAGTGTCCGATTTTTAATCTAGTTAACTCTCCAAAATCGGATGCCAAAACAGTATGTGAAATATTTTTCTAAACTCTGTATAATTTGGTTTGATTATTATTTTGCCACGAGCCTTCTCAGAGGTCAGAGATGTGTTTTTCGATGAATTGTTTATAGTCAAAGAATTAATATTTACACATCGTCAGATATAATTTATTTTAACGAATTTTTGGCAAGGATTTCGACTGTCTCATGTCACCTAATATTTAGTCTTTGTGGCTAGGAATCCACAAAAAGCTTATTTTATTATAAGAAATATTTGTAATAGATTCTATTATTCGATTTATGATAATATTATTACTAAACGGTTTCTGTAATCCTCCTAATGTGCTTTTACTGCCTATTACGATTAATGTGATTTAGTCAACATTTTGAAGGGCTTCAATCATCGCTAGTAATTCACTTGTACAGAAGAATAGCTATGGATACGTTTGGTAATGATTATGTTTTCGCCAAAAACTGCAAAACACGCTTTTACATTCACTACGGAACCGCCTGTAAGTAAGTATCGGTCATTCGAAAATGTCATGTTGATTTAGTCCAAATATTTCTGTAGTACCTCGGCTGGAGTCATGTTAAGTCTATTGCAATATGCGAGGGAAAAATTTACATTCATATCGAGAAGGCGCCATGGTGCAATATTTGGTAATGTTCTGTTTCCTATGGCGTCTGTATTGATAGCAAATTTTGGAATTATTTTACTGAATTCTTGAGCATCTTTTACAAAGGATTTGCTATTTAGGATTTCTGCATTCATTGATTTTGGTCATACTTGTGATTTTATCATACAAAGGGTGGTTATGTAATGAGAAAATGTTCAATGTGTAATTTAGCAAGTACTTTCAATTTCTTACAGAAAGAAGAGATGCTATCTTTTTAAAATTTTATGTATTATGCAATTGTACAACCAACTATAGACTATTGATCACCGTTGGCCTTAATGCGTCTGTGAGTAAGATTACATTTTCTTACATAATTTCAATCTCATAGCTCATGCATTTTGGCCTCCATTGTGCTTCTAACAGCCAATTCGAATTTATTGGTTAGTACCATTGTACTTATTCCGACACATATTTACGTCCAATTCCCATTTCAAAACTCGATATACATCACAAATTGTAAGAGTTTCCCAAAATACGGATTATTGATAAATTACGTAATATCTCCAAATATCGATATTAGTAAAAACCACATTTCTTATTTATGTCCTTAAGACATATATTGTCGTCTAAGCATGATTTCCAAATTCCATATATTTTAAAAATTACAATAGATGCCCACAATAGCTATGTATCGAAAAACGTTTAATATCTTAGTCCAGTCGTTTTTCCTTCTAAGCGCTAATATTTCGTAGGTTGCTAAAAAATAAAAAATAAGCATTTCTGACTGACTGACTGAATTTAAAACTGAACATTGTTAACATGAAAAATTTCAACATAGCATAGGGCCCATATTAACAAAATAAACTACGATTGGGACCCTTTAAATTGCAAAAAAAAAAATCCAGTTTGCCTAGGAAGAGCAAAGGTTCACCTTGGTGACGAGTCTATTTTGGTAAAAAATTTTACGGTTCAGCAATATTTAAACAAACAAACCCACGATCGTTTTTTGTGGTTAGAGTGGAAATCAAAGACAATTTAGATCAGCAAAATACTCTACGAAAGAAAGTGCCTGCATCAGTGATAGTTCGGGCTGCAGAAACTGTCACAGGGCGCTCACCACCCTTTTTAATTGAATAGGGCGTAAAGGTAAATTAATAAATCAAGCGTGAAAAGATTTTAAATGACGGGTTGTTGCCTTGGGCACGTAAACCATTCGGCAGAAACTGTACAAGGTTTCAATAACAGTCGGCACCACTCCATGAAGTCCGTGAAACCTAACGTTTTTACAAAAAAAATTAACAGGTTCATTTCTTCACAACGTGGCCACCATATTCCACCAAATTAGAGCCAATGGTTAATTTCGATATGGTCCATTGTGGAAGCCTAAATATTAAATAACAAAATTCACCTTAAATATCGTTCTTCAATTTCACGCTAAATTCTCGTACCGATTTTTTGCTGTGAAATTTCATGCAAAAATAGTGCTGGTGAAATTTGAAGCAAAATTTTGCTACCAGACAGAACTATAGGTATAGGTTTTCACTGGGAAATATTTCTTAAACAGCGGTGCCGACTGTTCTTCTGCCGGTTTCCAACACTGAAATTGAAGCAACTTGAATAATAATATAAAAAAACAAGATTTAGCAATTTTACAAATACATTATCGTACAATTTATGCGTATAAACATAATTTGCTCCGATCCAAGTGTCGGAAATCAAAACAAGAAAAGCTGCCAATGCCCTAAAATTGTTTGATTAATTTGCTTCTTGCGAAAAGAAGAAGAGCTTAAGGGTGGCTACATTGAACAGTAACATAACTTTCTTAAAATTTAAAAGGTTTTATGATATATTGAAGCCTTTAAATTAAAAAAAAAAATCAGAGTTGACAAAATTGCAGCATTCGTAATTGGTGGCACTTCGTGCGTCGGCCCTTGCAGCATGAAATGTTTCCCCAACGTTGTGACACAATTTGTAACCTCAAGTAATGAAATTCATTGCCTTTTTACCTTTTCAACTATTAATTGAAGATATTTCAACGGTAACGAAATCTTGTGGTATTTATGATACTGACACCTGTATGCTAAAGTTATTAAGTTTTCCGTAAGTTAGAAACCATAATCATATCGGTTTAAATACTTTTCGATTCGATGTCAAATACAGGGTTATCCATTTAGTGGTTTTAAAACCGTTGGTCTGGCAAGGCTGTCAGCCATTGAATACCTGTCATCTGAAGTGTTATTTATTTAGTGAAAGGTTTGCCATTTACGAATATGGTTCGTTTAACAACCGAAGAGCGAGCAAAAATAGTTAAAACTTACTGTAAAAGTGGTAATTCAAATGTGCACTTTCAACCGAACAATATTGTTTTCAGCAACGAAGCTCTTTTTACGCTCGGTGATTGTGGAAAAGCCATTGCATCCGGAAAAAGTGAATGTTTGGTGCGCAATATTGTCTACTTTAAAAGAGGCGGACATTTGAATGACATTGTATTTCATACATAATGGCAAGGTTCAAGCATTATAGTGAAATAAATGTTCCATCGAAATCATAGCTTTACTTTAGAACACAAAATTGATAATCCATATAATAATTAAAGTTGTTGCCTTAATATGTTTGTTTTTTACCAGTGTATCATAATAAGGGATATAAATATGTTTTGTTTTATGGCATTTCTTCCCGTTTCAATTTTCCATTTCGAATTGTACAATTTATTGGCCTTAACTGCAAGTCCGTTCGGCGGTGTAAACACAGACAATGTACTGACTACTGCTTGTAGCGCTTGAGAGATGAGGAAGCAATTTATTTCGTTTATAACACTTTTTGAAGATTGAAAGTTAAACTTTATTTGATTTGTTATTGTTGCTAATGGCGTTACAAACAAACTAAGTAGTCTCGTAGCTCGTTGTTTTTGTATCAGGAAATCCTTACCTTGCCACAGATCATCTGCCGCAATTAACTGATTGATTGTATGCGGCCACAAAGAAAAACACAACCGTATTTGTAACGTTGTTTCGATACAGGTGGGAATAAAATAATTTTTTTTTTTTTGAGGGGGGACCATTTTTCGATCATAAATTATGTTAAGAGCAAACTTGGACTGGTTGGCCTTGAATCCCATCTTCCATATAATAATAATAACAACAACACCAACAAAAATCCCTACATAATTATCTTTCGTTAACGTAACAAATTGCTGTGAAGCAATACGACACAAAAGAAATGAAAAGAAAGATGGGTTGCCTCATTAAATATTTCATTATAAATAAATATTGATTAAGGTATTTCACACAAGTGGACTTAACATCTTTGGGTTGCAAACGATTTTATGGCTGTCATTGTCTTTTGACGTTGACGTTGGTATTTCTTTACACCCTAAGCTAGTAATAGCTGGTGATGTGAAATGCTTGTATTCAAGGTGAAATGATATTAATATGGAGCAAGTGAGCTTAAACTAGCAAATTCCGCCAACATTTGAAAAAAAGAGCCGTGAGAGAGCTGCTGATGGGCAGTGAATGAAATGCGATCTATCATTCGAACTCACTGCCAACGTAAGGTGGCCTGGTAAAAACGATGAATTTTTGTTAAAAAGTAATTAACGGTGTTCGATTGATGGTTGAGTGAAGCAAACGGGCAAAAACTTCATTCTTGTAATGAATTAAAGTTAAAATTATGAACTCTAATTCTAAGTGGAATAGAATTTTCAAAGCTGTGACACACCAGGTTTTCTCTTTGCAACTCATTCATATGCTACCAATTTAAAATGCTGTAAATTGTTGTTTTTCTTCTTTTCATTTAAAAACTTTAACATATCACAAAACCACTTCAAATTTTAAGAAAATATACTATTCGATTCGATGTAGCCATCTGTAGCATCGAATCTGTCCCGGAAGGTTTCACACACTTTACGAACGCAACCTGATAGTATTTGGTCACTTTTTCGGCGAAAAACAAACTTCATGGCGTTGATCCTCTCATATTTTTTAGTTAATAAATCGACCTCCAGAATGAACCATATGCAAATATCCATTGAGTTTAAGGTCGTTGGATATGGCGGCCACCGTTGTGAAGAAATGAAGTTGGAAACGTTTTCTTGTAAAACAAAACTTTATAGCATGATGCCGGGTGTTGATGAAACGTAAAATGATTTCTACCACATTGTTTACGCACTCAAAGTAATGAAGCATTATTTAAAAACTTTTCACGATAGGTTTGTTGGCTTACCTTAATGCTTTGTTCAATGAGAACGAATGCTGAGCGCTCTGTGTCACTAACAGCAGCCCAAACTATCACTAATGCCGGTGCCTACTTTCTTAGAGTAATTTACTGGTCTAAATTGTCTTTTAATTTGCACTCTAACCACAAAACGATCGTTGTTTTGTTTGTTTAAATATTGCTGAATCGTAAACATTTTTCCATTAGAAAAGACTACATTTTCAAATCCGTCACCCACGTGCAAGTGCTTTTAGTCATTTTGCTCTCGCTAGCCGAACTGCAGGTTAAATCGAATTTAATTAAAAATTAAAATTAAGGTTAAATTAAATCGTATACTTTTTATATTTTTAAAGGCTTCAATCGTAATTCAGTTTGTTAGTATGCGCGCTATGCTATGAGCAGACAGCTTTAAATTTTTCGCCAATCGACCTGGGCTTTGTCGTGGTTTACGTTGAGATCTAACCTTCACTTTTCGGGGAATAATCACAGGTTTGCGAATGATAAACCGCTTCGTAATAGAATAATTCAATTGCAGTTCCTTTTGTTATTATGCACCCTAAGCTATGAGCAGACAGCTTGAAATTTTTCGCCAATCGACCTCGGCTTTGTCGTAGTTTACGTTGAGTTCTAACCTTCAATTTTCGGGGGAATAACCACAGGTTTTCGAACTATAATCCGCTTCGTAATAGAATAAAAAAAAGTATGTAAGACGTTCTGTTCTCGTAAATGACATATCAACTCAATTTACTTTTCCAACAAAATATCTACTGAAATAAATTTTTTTTCTATATTTCAAAAAACTACACCAATAACTAGAGAAGTGTCATTAAAAAGTTTATGAACTACGCTTTAAGTATGATTGGATACTGCATCTATTTATCTTATGTGTCCAGGAAATTTTTCAATCATCATGGTGTCTAGTAAAATGTATTTATACTATTCCAGACATTTCTTAAAGTAATTGCTGTCGTTTTCCAGAGGTGGCAAATGTTTTTCTACTCAAGAAATTTTTTCAATTAGTTATGAGTGCAGGCCACAGTATCATGCATGATGATGGATCGATTTCCCGTCAGAGCTGTAACCAAAATAAAATACATTTTCTAACATTCCATGAATAGGATATAAAGAGTTTCTCATATCCATTGCATTTTTAGACTCACTGTATGGAACCTCCAACAGTTTAAAGATTATTCCGAAAGTCACGCAGTGGAAGTAAACCGAAAAAAACGAAAAGTATTATGCTTCGCCTTAACGGCTTAAACGATTTCTTTTAAATTTCACAGTGACTTTTTTGAAGTTTTGGGGAGCTTATGCTCGGAGACTCAGCACTCCAGGTATAACCAGAGTTTCATATTGCGGGTCTAAACTACGGTACCTTGGGTTCGACAAAATTTTATTGTGTTGCCAAAACGACGCTTTTGATCCCATGCGCAAGATTACTTCATGCCTTCGTTACTTATGGCCCCCTTTGTTCGGCTTTGGTTCTGCCTGGAGGGTTTCAATGGCTGTGTTAAATATTATAAAAATCATTCAAATCGTTAAAGAGTGGCTTAATACTTTCCCCATTCTTTTTTGTTTACCCTCCGTGATCATCTGTTTGAGAAGCTTTTACTAGACTTGTCTATTACTCAACCACTCGAAGTGTTCGGCAGATACATCGAGCTAACCGCCGCTGTAATAATTATAGGTGATTCTACCAGAGCTCGAATTCTTGACCATTCATATACACGGCAGTCGTACGTTGGAATCATCGTGCCGAAAGCGATTCCTCCAAATAAGAGAGAATGTGAAAAACTCTATCCCCTTAAAAAAATATATCGAATTTGTTCACCGGAGGAATATTTTTGCAATTTGCCAATATCCATACCCACATTAAGGACGGTCCCTTAAAATGTGTATAGGTTAAGATAACTCCTTCCCATAACTATTAATTTTGTTAAGCAAGTGGCCGCCGCTAAAGTTGACGCACATCCATAAGCCTTTTAGAGTAGGTTTTCTTAATACATCAAGCGACGGATTTCCCATTTCTTATTCAACGTTCTCCTTTAAGAATAACGAATGTCTGTGGCTCAAATCGAATATTGCGTTTATCAGCTTTTTTTCTGACTTGTTTCGTTTTTGTGTATTTTGGGTAATATTTAGAGATGGGCGATTAATCTATTAATTAAATTTAGCGATTAATTCATATTTCGATTAATCAACAGTTCTGGTTATTCATAATTAATAAAATAAATTGAATTTTGGTTAATCAAATTTGAATGACTCGTTCAAGGTTATACTTCAAATATTTTATACAGAGCAGAAGTGTACAAGCAATTGATTTCAGATATGCCAAAGAAAAAGTTGTAGTGAGACATTTTATGAAACGAAATGTGAAATACACTCAGTTATTCAACTTAACGATTTATTATGAATTTTGATTAATTAATTGTACGATTAATTATGAGTATTGATTTATTAAATCAATGATTAATCGAGAGATGTGATTACATCAAATGTATTAGTAACCAATTAATTGATTAGTTCGGATTTTTGTCAATCGAATCGACTGCTTAACCAGTTAATCGCATATATTTAGCAATATTCAAATTTGTCGAACTTTTTATTACAACATATTATAATTTCATGTGAAACCAAATAGTGCTAAAGCATTTTGGTTAGTCGTTTTTCATTGGAAATGGTTTATTTTCGTATTTATTTAATTTATTCTTAAACTGAACAAACAACAAAGAGCATTTATATGTAACAAATCCTGTAATTTTGTATTGTTTAGTCTTCAAATTATGACCCTTTAATGCCGCCGAAAGCTGAATATTCAAAAAATAGTACTCAGTAACATTTGTAGCCAATTGCATTAGAATATAAATTTACTGTGCCAAATTCGTATATCTTTTTTACATTATATAAATCGAAATTAGCGACAAAACTAACTGATATGCAGTGAGTCGCAGTGAAAATTGTCCACCTGTGACCAACCATTTTAAACTGCAAAAAGTCTAAGAAATCATTAGAAATACAAAAGAAAAAAGGCTGAATTAGTTTGTTTTATTTAAATAATAAATACAAAAAAAAAAGTTTATTAATTCAATAACATTTTGCTCAAAAAATAATATTAAGCGGAATAAGAATAAAATTCATGCCACGGTGAAAATGGTCCACTTCAAATTATATTAAACAAAGTATACAAAAATCAATTTTTAATACTTTGTTGGATATTTTTTCTCACAAATGACTGATTTAAGACGATTTGGAACTGACTCCACCAGTTTTTTTTATATTCCGGACATATTTTAACCCAATCCTCCAGAAGGGCCTTTTTTAAGTCATTTTTGCTTGAAATTTCATGTTTCCGTATTTCAATTTCCAATTTCTGCCATAGATTTTCAATGATATTTAAATCAGGGGATTGGTGGGGAGTTTTGATTACTCTGAGACAATGATACATTAGCCATTCTTTAACAATTCCAGCCATGTGCTTGGGATCATTATCATGATAGAAATGAAAAATGTCGATTATGTCGAGTTTTTCAGCATTTTGTATCAGATTGCTTTCCAAAATATTCAAGTATTGAACTTTATCCATATTTCCTTTCACAAAGTGCAATTTACCAACACCAGCATCCGAATAACCATCCCAGACTATCCCAGCCACCATGTTTAACTGTCGGACGCAAGAGTTTAGGATTCATCTAATGATTGGGGTTTTTCCAAACTATTACTCTTCTATCTGACCCAAAAAGGTTATATTTGCTCTCATCCGTGAACAAGACATTCTTCCAGAAAGAAAATCTTTCCCAGCGTAGCTGTGAGCAAACTGCAATCGAAAATTTTTTTTAATCTTTTGGCTTACAAAAGGCGGCTTGTGTGCAATTCTTCCATTTAATTCATTCTTTCGAAGGACTCTACGAATTGTATCCGTCCCTCTCTTGCATACTAAAGTGTTTCTCAACCATATCCTGTAGTTTTGGTGCACTCGGCCTTGGATTAATTTTAATTTGGTTTACCATCCACCTTTCTTGGCGTTCGCTGAATAGCTTTTTGGGGCTAAATTTTGGCTTATTTATAACTCGCCCTTCATTACTAAAGCGGTGAATGATGTTTTCAACTGTTGTACGGGCTTTGCTAACAACTTGCGCTATTTCTCTCTAACTTTTCCCATTTTTATAGTGATTAATTATTAAATTTCGCAGCTCGAACGTAGTATGGCGACCCATCTTGAAATGTTTAAATAAATAACTGAAGGAATCAATCTTAACCGTTTTGTGTCTATGCATAAGAGGTAAACAAAAGTAAAGAGAACAGGAAAAGAACAAAAAATGGGAAAAGTTCTGCTATTTGCCATAGCTGTACATTGTGGACCATTTTCACTGTGTCATGAATTCTTCCTATATATCGTTTAATGCTAATTTTTGTGCAAAATATTACTGAATTACATATGTAGTTATTATATTATTTTTATGTAATTATTATTTAAATAAAATAAACTAACTAATGTAGCCCTTTTTCTTTTGAGCTTATATTTCTTTCTTAGAGTTTTTACAATTTAAAGTGGTTAGTCACAGGTGGATCATTTTCACTGGGGCCCACTGTATATTGTTCTCTGTTGTCCTGGAAGTCTTGCACATTATTTATCACATATAAGTAAATAAGAATTTTGAAATGCACTCTTGAAAATAAACACGTGCTTTAAATGCTATAATTCTAGTTCGTTTATCCAATAAAAAAGACAAAAAAAAAATAAATTCCTTTTCATCCCATAAATGAGATATGGGAGAGCTGCACACATTCAGTGAGCTTAGAGACATTCTATTTTCAAACTCTCTCAACGGGACCTACAGTTTATCGACGACTCCGAACGTCGCAGTTTGAGAAGCATTTACCAGACTTGTCAGACACATCGAGGTGACCAGCGCTCACATAGTGATAGGTTGCTATATGCGGGCTTAAAATTAAATAATCAGGTAGGTTTCGATGTCTACTCCAAAGACCTAGAGCTAAGTACGGCAATAAGACTACCTGTTCACTGTAATGTTTTTCAGGCCATTAAGGAAGTGGCAGAATGGCTGAGATATAACGTCCTCACCACAGTGGGGATTAGCATATTCTCTCCCTGGATTTTGTCTTCCGAACTCCACATTAGCCCTGAAATGCCGGAGATCTCTTAACAAAATGGCTCAGCATTTCAACATTCATCTTATGTAGGTGCTCGCCCAGAGGGACATACCAAAGTACTGCGAAGCAGACGAGCTGGCAAGACTAGGAACAACTTTACAGACTTCAGTCGAGTTGGAGTCCGTGTGCATGCCTCTTGTAATTTCGTATTGCGAGTTGATGAATACATAGCAGCAAATTGTAGGTGGACATCTGTCTGAGGCTCTAATCAATACAGACAGATGTGGCCTCTCCTAAATCTGAATTGTTCACAAACACTGGTGTCGCTATCAAGACCCGACGTCTCATTATTTGTATCCGTCATGACGGGACACTGTCTGATTAGAAGACATGCAGTGAGACTAAAGGTTGCGACCAGTAACTTCTGCAGGAATTATGGGTATGAAGAGGAGAAGTCTAAAGAACACCTTCTGTGCAGTTGTCCCGGCCTGGCGAACAGGCGAGCATCAATTCTAGGCTAGTATTTCCTTAGCGATCTAAGAGACCTGGACGATATAGATATTGTCCGACTTAAGAGCTTCTTGAGGCGATCAGGATGGTTCAACGGGGGAAACTAGGGGCACTCATATCTGTAGTTTGCGTGGCGTCACACTTAGACTATACAGTCTAAGTGAGTCTGTCTATTCAGACTGCCACGCTGACCGAACCTAACCTATATGCAGGATTGAATCTACGCGCCACGGTCGGTGTAGATCCAATACTTACAAGAATTTCGAAAAGTTTACCCTTAGTGCAGTTGCATGCTCACAAGGAATATTCTCTGCAAGTTTCAACTTTCTAAATCATCGCGTGTGGACTACACGGCGATAAATCACTCACTGACGTCACCAAACAATGTCTTCCAATGTTTATTACTTCTCTCTTACCACAATCGCACCATAAGCAAGTAGAATATTTTGTTGCGGAAATTTCAATTGAAAATTGTCCTTTAATTCCAACATCCGATTCTTTGCATTGATGTAACACCATGATTATATCGTACTATGCAACAATGTAGCATCTCACTGGGACACAAAGCGAGACACTTCATATGGTGAAACACTTACTGGTATTTCTCGGCGTGATCATGGTTGCCAGCCACATCATCACTATCATTGTGACCCCGTAAACGTTTCTTTAATTAAAACAACGAACAACATTTGAATTCCCTCCATGCAACTCCTACCCGCCACGACCGTCACCAGAGTACACAAATTCAAAATAGAATAAATTGTTAAGAGGAAACCAGATAAACAAATGTGTGTTGTAAAAAAAAAGTACTGAAAAAAGGTACAATAAAACCTGAAGTAATTAAAGGAAAATAATTACCAAAGTACTTTTATGGCCGATGATTGAAAAAGAAACTAAGAATACCTCAAATGGCAAAGGCGATGGCAATAGAAACCAGTGGCAACTGGCAAATATTCCTCATGCTCCCCACCATCCTTGGCTGAATCCTCTGTTGATATTTCCTATGTGACGGATGGCGAACTGCAGAGTTTGTAGACACCTTTCAAAATTATTACAACTGTATGCTCAACGTCGAGTAAGTCGAGTTGAAATCTAAACAATCCGGCCAAACAGTAAAACCAAAACCTAAAAGTAACTTAATTAACAAAAGAGAGGGCGGCATACAAAACCAGATACAAATGTGGCGCTACAACGACAATGGCAACAACTGCGACCATGACCGGGAGTCAGTGGTCCAAGCATTCATAGAAGCTGCTTCTGCTCCGACTGGTGGTGGCAATGGTGGTGATTATGGGCTTAAATGGAATGAACTAACCCAATAGCGTGGATACTTTTATCTAGGAATTGTAAAGCACAGTGGTAGAACATATTACACATATTATTTAGTTGCGTAATAGCAAACAGCAATTTGGTTGCTCTTTGGCTGCTTGTTTCTACGGGATTATTTTGAATCTTGCGCTTATACCGCTTTATTCATTTTTCAGTTTCAAAAGTAAGGTTAAATAATACTCACATAAAGCTATGATTTCGATGAAACTTTTATTTCATTATACAATACATACAATATCTTTAAATGACCGCCACTGCATTGGTTACAGCAGTGGATCTTTTTGAGGTAGTTTTCGATCACTTTTTCGCTCCAGCATTTGGACACTATGCGTCTATGACGTAGCCCAATAAAAACAATTTCCAACGACGCCAATTCGCGTGATCTTAGTGGCCAATTGACGTCGCCAAAACGTGAAATTATGCTTTCTGAAAACTTCTCATGAAATAAAGCCAAAATCGGTCGTGTTGTGTGGCTCGTGGCATCATCTTGTTGAAACCACATATCGTCCAGTCCATAATTTTCAATTGCAGGCCAAAAAAATTCGGTTATCATAGGGCCGTAGCCCTATGAATTGAATTATCGGATTATCTGCCTCACTTTTACTAACAGAAGCGATATTTTCGTCAGTGCGTACATTGTGATGAAGCACAGACCTGACCACATCTGTAACGCTTCCAGTCTCTTCAAATTTCTTCGTAATCTTGTCAATTCCTTGCATAGCAGATCGATTATGACGACCTTAATCACCACATAATGCACGAAAAGTGCCCACTTTTGAATCACCACTTTTGTAGTAAGTTTTAATAATTTTTACGCGTTCTTCGGTTGTTAAACCAACCATATCGTAAATGGCAAACCTTTCACTAAATAAATAACACTTCAAATGCCAGGTTCTGAAACTACCAAATGAGTAATCCTGTATGAACTAGCCGCAAAATAGGGCATTCAAGAGAAATTGTTAATTTGTGAATGGAAAATTCTCTAAAAAAAATGTTCGGCTGACCAAAAACGCAGGCGGCAGCCAAATGGCCCTGATAAAAATCGTTCCAGTTCATAAAAAAATGTTATAACCTTAAAAAAGATAACGAAAGTAGATACAATTGTGCCATACACTACACTATATAAATCTCTTTAGCTTATTGGTATATATTTGACATTAATTTTCTTCATAAATACCGGAATCATGATGGCTTGTGATGGAGCAGGAGCATCTCCCAAAAAGGTAACTATTTTTGCGCCACCCTGTGGCATAAAGATAATTAAAAAATGCAAAATATTAGAAAAAAAATGTTAGGACAATAATTTGTTAGGGCACAAATATTTAAAATTGAAGTGAGACAAAATACTCGTAGATGGTTAATTGGTTATATTTCAATCCATCAGTACCCCGATATGATATACAGACTAACTGTTGTCCACAATGCTGACATTACAAGATTTGTACCTATCTTGTTTCGACAACTTACATTTACGAAAATTCGAGGAAAACAATTTTATCAAAAATGTTTAATCAATCCGTATCATAGATTCTATACATTTAGATTTGAAGATTGTGAAAAAAAAAATATTTTTATATTGAATTCGCGCCTGCATTTCGAATAGATTTTCATTATATGGAGATATATGGAGTTTATTTTTGTTAAATAGGTTTATCATAAATGTTACTGCAATCTTCTCAAGCATTGAGAAGGAGTCAGCAAAAATGAGTCTGGTGGTAAACGATACCAAAACAATGTTATTCGTTTCAATCTGATCGCTTGGGAGGCAATGTGAACGTTGACAACTATAATTTTGAAGTTTCGAATGAATTCATTTACCTCAAATTCACTGTTAATACAACGAATGATGTCAGCATGGATATGAAGTGGAGAGTTTTGCTTGCTACCAGATGTTACTCCGGGCTAAGCAAGCTATTCAATGATAGCCCTCTCTCGACAGACGTCGGTTTCACCTGTCTTGATATATGGTACATAATCGTGGGTTATGATAAAAGCGGATAAATTAGTGCTTGTAGTTTTTGAGAGGAAAATACTCCGGAAAATATATTGACAAATCATCGTTAACGGAGAGTATCGGCATCACATGAACAATGAGCTGTATGAGGTATAATATAAGGTATATTATTATAAGGGTCATGTTATGCGGATGGAACAAAATGCTCCGGCACGAAAATTTTTCGTCAAAGATGGAAGGCGCAGAATAGGACGACCAAAATTCCGTTGGAGGGACCAAGCTTTTGAAATACTATCGAAATTTGGTCTGACGAGTTAGAAGCGAAATGCAGAAGATCGAAGCGGAATTATTCTCTAAATAGATACATAGATAAAGATGTCTATTCCAATCGCCACCTAAGGAAAAAAGGAAGGGTTACCATAAAATTACTATTTTCGTGCGAACCAACATGAAGAAACATCAAAAAAATATATAATAGTGACAGTGATTTTTAAAAATTTTGATAATTGATGAAAACTTTCATATCTTTTATAAAAACTCTCATAACACTGCTTTCGTTCTCAAATGAATAATTTGTTTACCGTTTAAACCTTAACAGTCATCAGTAGCGATAGCAATTGTCTGTTATTTATTTATTTATTAGGTTAAAATGATATTTTTTCCTATTTTGATAAATTTCATATACAGCGAAATAAATTTTTTGGTGAAAACATCATAAAAAATAGCCTTCTTCCCCATATTTTTGCAATTTTCATGCACTGGATGCAATTTTTTTGGGTCGGTCTATTTGAGGGGTTTTTTGCTCTTGTTTAGATCTACAACTTTGCTGAAGACAAAAAAACAAAATTCCGAACGGTTTATGAAATATGGACTCCGTAAAAATGGTCCTTTTTTTCAAAAAATCGTGCTGGGGTGAAAATATTGGGGTATCCATAAAAAAAATTTCGATGTCTTGGGGCCAAGTCCTTTGGGGTTTTTTTTAGTTTCGGCATATACTTCAAAAATATCCGGGTTCCAAGGTGGCACCAAATTATGTGTTGCACTGTGTTATTTTAACCGTGTCTGGTGTGGACCTCAATTGGATTCGACTTGGCCGCTCATACGGCCACGTTTAAACTCTGCTACCTAATATTTTACAGTCGTAAACTACCAGAACTAACAGAATGTAGCTCGACTTTAATATTGATTGAATTGAAACCTTTCAAATGGAAATATTGAATTTCATAACGGTGACTAATTTTTTCCATGTTTACAAATTCACTGAGATCGTTTATTTTTGACGGCTCAAATAAAAATACTAAACAATGTAGCGCCTCGAAACTTAAAACATATGTTTTATAAGGTTGCCAAGCTTCACCAAGATAGTTTTTGTTCAAACAACTGGCACCATCTATATGTCAAGTCGGCTAGTTTTGGCCCGCCCTCGTATAATGCTACCCACTGTACATTAGGATGCTACAATCCTCCCAAGTACAACAAGGACTTTGTTAGTACATTGTACATCTATTACTATAAAAAAGAGATTAAATAAACAGACAGACGGACTGACAGACAAAACAAACAGATAGGCAAACGAATAATCCAATATTAACGACGACAGCTTGGTAACAAAAATGAGAGTGGGGTCACAGAGTGAAGAGGTACACCGAACAATCAACAACAGCGGTACAAAATGCGGCGACCTAAAGCACAAAAGCCGCAGATTCCATTACAGATACTCGTATACATTCACTCGGCTGCCGCAACGGCGATGAATGAAGCACTGAATGATTAACTCAAAATCCCAAAGAAAATAGAAATGATAACAAAAAGAGATTTGTAAGAGCGCAAAGATACCACAGACTAAAACAGCAGCAGCAACAGTGACAACTGAATGTCAGTGAATTAAATTAACAGTTTAATCCCATTTGAAGCTCTGCGCTCTTTTACGAAACAATAACACTTCAACCTAGATATACACACTCTCTTGATGTATAATCCCACCAACACACAAGCACACACACGCACACAGCCACATAGGTGATGATACACAAATATATTTGTGGCGTTAAATGT
Source organism: Philornis downsi (assembly GCA_019455685.1). Lineage (NCBI taxonomy): Eukaryota > Metazoa > Arthropoda > Insecta > Diptera > Muscidae > Philornis > Philornis downsi. Next base: position 49,966 of record JAHXMU010000102.1, on the reverse strand, counting down.
TTATAGTCGAACGCTAAGCAGTAGTTGAATTGTGTTTATTGGATGATGCGTTTAAAATAATTCGTTGATTTTGAAAATTTGTTGATATCTACTAAAGAGTTTTAGTACTACAGTCTATATCCTATGGCTTAAGTGAAGCCGTGGACAAAAGGTGCGTTTTAGTTCCAATATCCATATCACGAAAGATAGTGAAGTCAAAATATCTATCAATTGAAGATTTTCTTTTGCTTAGCATGGTAAAAAATAGAATTCTTACAATTTTTTCGTCATAACAATCCGACTGATGCGACAAAAATTATCTTTTGACTAAATGTGGTTTTTGATTTTCTAAACTAATGTAGCGATGATCGTCTGCCTGTCTGGTAGATACGGTAACTGTCATAAATCTTTGCGAAATTTCTTATACCATGGCACAGCCTAATATTTTGAACTTAGTCGGGAATTGTAAATAGACTATATCGGCCTCCTCTCTGGTACCTTCCCATAATAATTGATCGATTTTTTGAAATTCAATTTTAGCCCGTTTCCATAAAAATCATGCATGTTTAAAATAATGCACGAACGAATCGTCGGTGAAAGAAAATGCATGACAGTTTCCATCAACAAATGAAGTTTTCAAAAAACAATGTTGCCTTTATACATTTTTTTAATATTTCTTCATATTGGTTCACACAAAAAAAAAACCTCTCAATAAACATAACAAATCTCCAAAGCCAACATCTATTGGAATTATAAAGGCGGCAACAAATGACTGGTCGAATTGAGTGATTCGTTTTATGGAAACAGACTGTTTGTTTCCTGTAAGACCTCATCTAAAGGGTGTCCCAACAAGAACGCAAGATTTAAATGACTGATTAAGCAATTGAATTGTTTCTCTGGCTGTATGACATGTGGCGCCGTCTTGTTGAAACCACATGCCCTCCACATTCACTTCTTTAATTCTACGCACGAAAAACCTGGTTATCATTTCACGATACCGAATACCATTGACTGTTTGAGCTTGACATGCCTCATTTTCATACAAAAAGGTCCAATGATTCCTCCATCCCAAAATCCACACCACACAGTGACACGTTGAAGATGCATTTGCTTCTCGTGAATCACTCGAGGATTTTCCTCACCCCAAATGCGACAATTCTGCCTATTGACGAAGTCATCAAGATGGAAATGGGCCTCGTCACTGAAGATGATTTTATCAGCAAAATCAGCATTTTCATGTTATCTCTCCAATACCCAATTAACGAACTCGCTTCGCTGTCCATGGTCAGCTGGCTTCAGTTCCTGAGTCAATTGAACTTTGTATGCATGAAGATGCAAATCTCTCGTCAAAATTCGCTGCATAGTGGATTTGGAGACACCAATTTGCTCAGCTTGGTGTCGAATTGAGGTGGATGGAGTTTGAGCGACATCATCACATCATCATCAGCTGCGACATTTTCATTCGATCGACTTCGTCGAAGGCGCGTTGTTATCTTTACATCACTAACAGACCAAGTTTTGGCAAATTTATCCATTAATCTCTTTACAGTTGACTCTTTTGGAGCATTATTGTGACCTCAATTTAATTGCAATTTGCGAACTGTAGTCGCAAAACTTTTACCATTTTGGTAAAACAATTTAACAATGAGAATGCGTTGTTTATTCGTGTAGCGCTCCATATTTACTTACCTCGTATCTTCTACTAGCAAACAATAACAATTGTTCAAATGTCAAACAATGACACTTCGAATGGCGCCAAATTTAAATCTTGCGTTCTTGTTGGGAGGTTTATAAAAAATTTGTAAAAATATCGCTTTTTTGAAGATAATAAAGAACAGACGCCATAACCTTGCTTGCAAATGGAACCGTCTTCGCCTTCTTTGGACACTATTCTCCCATTCCGGTTCACTGCTTTGACTGTTTCTTTGTTTCAGGTATGAAGTGATAGATCATGTCCAATCTGTGGTTATAAATCGACGATAAAATTTGGCTTCATTGGGGTGAAACATCGATAAACACTCTATAGAAACACCTTCAAGATGCTGTTTTTGCTCTGTTGAAAGCAAGTGCAGCACCCATCTTGCTCACAACTTTCTCGTCTTTAAATTTTCGGTCAATATACGATGTATAGCACATTTTGAAATGCCTATCATATCAGCTGGCTCACACACCTTCAACCGACGATCATCCAATACTATTTTGTGGATTTTCTTAGCTATGTCTACCACTACGCTATTCGTCTTGGCAACTCGTACGGTCCTGTTTAAACTCTGCTACACAATTTTTTATAGTCGTAAATGAGGGAGTAAACTCCCCCAAAGCAGAATCTATTTCAGTCTTAATATTGGTTGGACTGAGACCTTTCAAATGGAAATATTGAATTACATGACGGTGATTAATTTTTTTTATGTCTACAAATTCAGTGAGATCTTTTACTTTTGATGACTGAACTAAAAATACTAAACAACATGGCGCATTGAAACGTAAAACATATATTTTATAAAGTTGCCACTTTCCACCAAAGTAATTTTTTTTTTTCGTAAAAACATAATTTATCGAAATTTAATTTTTCCGCTGTAATTCATAATTCATCAACAACAGTTGCTTGAATTTTTGCCATTTATATCGGACAACCACGCTTTTTTGCCAACTCATTTACAAATTATTTAATTTGATAATTGATATGATTCACATCTTCCATTCAATTGCAGTAAAATCGATACAAATTTTACCACACTTCAGGAATTTAGTAAACTTAGTTTCACGAATGAAAATGTATTGCGTTACCACGCCCCTTAACATTATTATAATTATATTCAGAATATTACAATTTTGTTTTTTTTATTGCACTTTAATTCAGAGTACTTTTTGATGCAAACATAACAATGAAGCAAAAGGACACTGGTTGAAGTTATATGGAAGTCAGTTCACATAGCTCAAATGTTTGTAGTGGTTTCTGAAAATATTGACCGTTTCAGTTTAGAATTCACTGGTGTAATTAATTTTAATTTGAATAATTTAATTTAATTTGAATATTTTCGGAAATTCCTGCCTTTCTGGGAAATTTTTATAATTTTTTGTCATTCCCTGGGGAGTGTAAAAGTCCGAGAAATTTAGGATATGGTCAAAATCATTTACCAGTCAAATCACATTTCGTTTTAAATATTTGCAGCCTGTTACCATTAAGCGAATCTCTTAATTCGTTCCTCAAGCAAACGAACTTTTGATCTTAATATTTTGATTAGATTAGATTAGAAATATTGTAAAAATATTTAAAGCCAACATTCTTTTTTGATAGTTGACTAAAATGTTCGCTCATTTTATAAAAACAGTGCTGTTTGAACATTTTATTGAAACATGCCATTAAATTTAATTAAATTTAATTCAAAATTAAATTTAATACCATTAAATTTATTCAGAACTATACATTGTAGACTTATAGAAAATTAAAAGTTTACTCGATAAAACCTTTTCTAACATCTAAATATTTCAATTTTTTTATTTACCTTATTTATTTACCTCAAGTAGCTCAATTCAAACAAACTTTTGGACTTTATAATTCGATATATTAGAAATATTGAAAAAAATATATAAAATCAATATCATTTGTGGATAGAAAATGACGAAAATGTTCACCCGTTTTATAAAAACCCTGCCGTTTTTAACGTTTTATGGAAACATGTTATTAATACCACCCAATTTATTTGCAACAATACATTTAATGCTTGCTCTATAAAACGTTTAATATTTAAATATTTTAATATTTTTTCAATAGTTTTCATAAATTTAAAACTACTCGGAAAAAAGTGAAAATTCGTATCGCCAAACATGCTTATTTACGTCATATAACTAAAAATGAGTGAAATGTTTCTAGAAATAAAACACGCCTAATATAAAACGAGTTCCTTTTACTGCAACATATATTATTTTGACAAAGTGCACAAATATTTCTCAATATTAAATTAACTACATATAAGCATCTAAGTCTTATAAAATATCAAAGTAATTACATTTCTAAGAGCTTAAAGGCGCTTAATTACAACTCTCAAATAATGATAAATTAATGTTAATTAATACTATCTTATCTTATCTTCTTATGAACACTTAACAATGTAAGACATGTTTCTATTTGGAAAGATTCTTAGTTTAGTTTGCATAAAATTTAAGACTCTCTTCTACACATAAATAAACACCGGTGAAAATAACATCCGAATAAAGGAAAATTGGAAGTTTGTCTAATTTCAGTACAAACTATTCAGTTGGCAGAAAACTAAATTTTTTTCTTATGATGATGATGATGATAATGATGATGATGATGATGGTGATGCTTTTGTTACTTTTAAAATGGTTTAGCTCAACTGATTGAATGAATTCTATGTTGTACAGCTACACAGCTGGCACTTCAAGCTTCAAGTTGTGATATGTTGCAACATTTTAAATCGCGCTTTAAATATGGGGGCACAAATGGAGCATTTTCAGCATATTTTACTCTTTTATTTCATCTCGTAAGTGGCAAAAGTACCATAGACGTGCACGGGGTTGTTTGTATGGTTTAGATGCCAACAGAATGCATGTACCAAAATAGGTTCGTGAAACTTCGTACTGAAAATTTCGCGCAAATGGGTTTGATAGATGCGTAATCAAACCCGCTATCAAGTCGGACCGACACGTTTCTGTTTGAGAAATTCCAGAGAAATTGAAAGTGTCACTTATGACCATTGTAAACCATTTTAGACGGATTGCACTCATCAAATAACCCTGTATTTGGTTTCCGCTTGAGCTAAAGTAAATCCTATTAACGGAACAGATAAGAAGTTGTTACTTAAACGCAATCAAGATAAATTCTCAAACTCCCTGTTACTGGGAACGAAAAATTGGCTCTCCACAGCAGTGTCCAAGATGAACACGTTTTAACCTCATCAAGGACCCGATTACATCCAAAAAAGTCATGTTGTCAGTTTGGCAGAATTTTGAGGGAGTGGTGTAATTTGAACAACTTTCAAGGAATCAGACTATAAATTGTAAAGTGTATAAGCCGACGATTGATGACGCATTAAAATGGTAGAATCCTGAATTGGTAAATCGCAAAAGTGTGATTTTCCACAGAATCACACATTTTCGCAGACTCGGCAACAAATGTTTTTACTTGGATGCGTGATGAGATCGTATTCTCCTTATTATTCTGGACTGGATTTTCATTTAGCAACATTTTTTTAATGGGAAATCCTTTAATTCACATGAGAACCTGGAAAAATTCTTCAATTCTAAAAAGTATCTAAAAACCAAGTTGTTTTAGTATTTTGCTGGAAAGAATACGTAGTTCTTCCAATTTGAGATCTAAAATTTGTCAGAAGGTTAATGGACAAAATTACACTGATATTATGTGATATTATAGATTAAAATTAATTATTTGTCAATCGAACACTTTTAATATATTCAATTTGTACGCTTTCTATATTTTTAATATTTTGAATTATTTCAATATTTTAAACATTTTGCATATTTCGAGTAATTCAAATACAAGATGGCGCACCAATTGCACTACAATAAGAAAGTCAAATAACTTCTTTTTGTAAACGTATTTCATTTATTTTTTTTTTTTTTTTTTTGCATAAAAAATGCGATTTTATTTTATACAACTAATTGGTTTTGAAGATGATAGACCGCAAATGACCTTCATGCTCATTCACGCATATGCGACAACTGATCAAAAAATTATTCATTGTGGAATCGCTCCAACTATTATTTTAATGGACTGCTTCAAAGTCAGTCAAACTCCTTGGATTGGTTTTGTACACGTCTTACTCGACATAATCCCATAACGGCGGAGTTCTTGTTAAAAAAGACTCCTTCAACATCTTCAAACAACGGTTCCCATTGACAGCTGACAGTAGCATAATTCGAGCGCCACCTTGTATTTTGCGTATTTTAAACATTCTAAGCATTTTGGAATAAATTAAATGTAAATATTGGCGGCTGTCAGAGAGGTTAGAGACATAAACTCTGATGAACGCTTTGAGTTGTTGAGTTATCGATAAGTCTGACAAAAGCTTCTCAAACTGACGGTCTTCGTTCGCCGTTAAACAGGTGGTCTACCCTCTTTTAGTCAGTCTAAAAACAGAATGCATTTAAGCTCACTTAATGTGAAAAGCTCCCTCATATACCACTCATAGGGCGCAAGGCAATTTGTTACGTTACGATATTTTGAATAGTTTTGCGAATATTTTGTATATTTTGAATTTTTTTTACATTTTGAATATCTTCAATATTTTGAATGTTATGAATATGTCAATTTAAAAAGATATTCAAAATATTCGAAGTTGTTTTTAATCATTTTGTACATGTTTAATATTTCTAATATTTTGATGGATAAATATATCGAATGCTTTGAATATTTTGAAGATTTTGATATTGTTCTATATCTTAAATACATTGAAGATTTCGAATATTACAAATATTCTGTAAACTTGGAATATCTTCAAACATAACACATTTTGAACATAACATTTGACATATTTCGAATACGTTAACATTCCAACGTTTTACACATTTCAGTTATTTTTAATGTTTTTTTATACGTACAATAATAATTGTAATAGTTGGTTAGAATACAAGTATATTGAGCATTTTGAAATTTTTAGATTTTCAAAATTTTGAATATTTTGAATATGTAAAACATTTTTATATTCTCTAAATAAAGCATTTGGAACGTATGAAGTATTTGAACATTTTAAGTTTTTTGGAATATCTAAATAAATGAATACAAAATAAAACTACTCAGTTGTTACAAATTTAGAAATTTAAACAAATTTAGTCGCTGGAATACAGCATTCCTCACAACCTGGCAATTGTTCATAACAAACTATTGCGTTTTAAATTTTAAACATGTTTTCATTGTTATACCTTTTCGCTCACATGTAGTTATAAAAGTTTCTTATATTAAATTCAATTTCGGCATTTGTTCAAGTTATGCTAATCTTCGCAATAAAATGGAATCAGAATTCGTTTACACGTATTTAGTTTGGCAGTTTTGTTGATAAAGATGTGTAAGATTAATTGAATTTCTTCAAAGGTTAGACTTTCCTAAATATTAGGAAAAAAATAATTTATTTTATTCATTGCGTTATGTTCAGAGTGGAAGCGTTGGTCTTTAGCAGTTGGTTTCTACCTCCTAAAACGATATCAGTTTCCACATATATCAGATTTTGACATCCCACCAAAGGATTCTTTAACCCAAGGTAAATCACAAACGCCGAAGCTTCGTAAATCCATCTTTTTTTACTTAATTCGTCCGAATTCGAAATATAGGTCAATGTCTGTTATTATTTCTGCAAATCGTAACAGAAGATGGTGTAATACGAGTATGTTCGTTTGCTAACGAGCTCAAACGTAATTAATAGCCTGGCAACACTTTTACTCTTAAAGTTTCTTTCTCCGTTTTCCTACACTCTCACGCTCTCTTTTTGCAATCTTTTTGATGCTGACCAAATCATGAAAGAGAGTTAAAGGTCATCACAGTGTTTGTGAATGAAGCTGCAAACAAGTTTACTACATAGTAAACATATGAGCGCGTTAAGCATACTCATGTCTGTTACAGCAGCTTCAGCAGTAGCAACAACAACACAATGAGTTGGTTATTATGCCACCACAACCTACCGCAACATGAAATGATTTTTGTGTGTTTGTTTTTTCTTTTTTTGTTTTTGGGGAAAAATTTTTGGGGGCATTGGGCATGCGCATATGTGGAGTCTTCCGAAAACTTGAATGTTTCGAAAAGAAAGACACTCTCAGATGTTGTTGTTGGCATTGGTTGTTGTGTTTATGCTAAGATCGTTTCCTGACTACGTTTTCTTTCCGTTTTGCTTCTGAACTTCAGTGCCTTAGTTCGGTCGATCGTGTAACTCTGCTGGCTTAGCTCTCAGCGTACGTATTGAAATGATGATGAGTGGCTGCTGGATTGCACGTCTGCTGGTTGGTCGGTTGGCTGGTAGGTCGCTCGAACGGTCGTTTGGACGATCGGTCGGTCGGTTGTGACTCCAGTTCAGTCCGCTGCAAGATGGTGGGTTTTGACTTGTTGCTTACATAACGCCCCTCAGAGCCAAAGAGTTTGGCGGTGGTATAAATGTGCTGCACTATGACAGCTAACGCATCATTTGTGGTTTGACATTGTAACAGGGACCGACTCGCTCAAACGGTTCCCGAAAAAAGAAGAAAAAATTTAAAAAGAAGAAACAGAAACCAATTCGGTTGTTGGTTTTCGCGTTTAAAAATAAAAATCAAATTTAACGGATCAAAATGGCAAAGTGGCTTATTGTGAGTACAGCGGACAACATACGTAATGGTGGTGGAAAGTGAAAAAGTTGGACTTGAAATAGTGAAATAATACAGAATAAAAAATATCTTGTTGAATAGAAAAAAATAAAAATAATTTTAGATTGTGGACGTCTAGAATACATGACATATTCAAAATATTGCCAAAAATGTGAAATATTTAGAACATTTTAAATATGCTCAGTAACTGACAATAATTTAAAGCCGTAGCCGTTTCGAAAATTCTAAATATTATAAATATTTTCAAAACAAAGTAATATCTGGAATAAAACTTGTTGCAATAATATTTGGAATACGATTATTTCAATTAAATATTTTCAACGCACTTGAAAATTTTCTTCAATAATTTTAAATATTCGGGCAATTGAAATTTTTGGATAATTGCCTTTATTTGCTTTTATGCAATCCTTATACTATTTTCTATATTTTGGCTTAGATTATTTACCATATTTTTTTAACATTGGAAATTTTTTAATACTTTAATAATGTCCAGAAAATTCAAAAAATTTTTAAATATATGAAATATTTAAAGTATTTGCGAATTTTTTGAACATTTGGGTTATTAGAAACATTTTCAATATGTCGTATCGTCTTACTTATTTTAATCATAACTACAAAATTTTGAATTTTTTAACATATATTTGAATATTTTGAATGTTTCTCATATATAGTGGAATATTTTAATATTGGGAAGCATTTTTAATATTTCGAATATTGTCATATATGTTAATGTACTCTGAATATTTTTGAGACATTTAGAAATGTTGAAATGCCTGCAATATTTAAATATTAGAATATTTGGTATAATTTGAGGATATTGAATTGTTTATATTTTATCAGCACTTCGAATATTTCAAACTGTAATATTTTAACCACTTCGCAAATTTTGGATTTTTAAATCTTTCAAACATTTTACAAAATGTTAATATTTTTAATTCTCCGAATGTTTTGCATCATTTTGGCTATCTTCAAAATTTGGAAACATTTTATTTTAAATATTTTTTATATTTGGAATATTTTAATTTCTTAAAGCATCTGAATAATTTCTATAATTTTAAATATTTTCAAAACTTGAACATATTTAATTATTTCTAATATGTTGAATATTCGGAGTAATTTTATAGTTTAGAATATATTGAATATTTAAAATATAATATTTTGAATATTTTGAAAATTTTGAACTTTTTGGACGTTTTTGATTATTTCGAACATTTTAAATATTATAGATATTCTAATTACTCTAAACATTCAATATATAATTTAAGCATTTTCAAAATTTGAAAATATGTGAGTATTTTTAATCCCGTTAAAAGTTAGCGTCAGTTTTCATTTCTTTTGATATTTGAGTTTTTTTAAAATCGAATATGTAGAATTTCTCGAATACTTTCTTGACGTTATTAATTATTTGATTATTTGAAATGTATCCAAATATTTTAAAATTAATGTTAAAATTTTTAACACATAAAATATAAATATTGAGATATTTAAGATGCGATATTCAAAGCATTCAAAATATCCAAAATATTCTTTGATAATTTGAATATACGAAATATTTTTAATGTTTTAAATTTCATGAAAACTTTAAATATTTTGAGTTTCTAAATGCGTTAAAAATTTTAAGAGATGTTAAAAAATATTTTTTTAATGAAATTACTTGGAATATATTGGGAATAACAAAATAAAATGTTTTCATTATTTGGAACATTTTTGAATACTTTTTCCATTTTCAAATTTTGAAACTGTTCAATATAATTCGGAATAATCAAAGCATCAAAATAATTAAAAAACATTTCAAATTATTACAATATTCAAAATATTCCAAAAATTTAAATATTACAAATACAATATGTTGCTAAATATTTTTGTTAATAGGAACATTTCAAATATTTTTAATATTTTGAGTTTCGAATATATGAAAAATGTATTTAAACCAAAAAAAACTGTATTTCAAAAATTTTGGTTCATTTTGAATACATCCATATTTGGTAATAATCTAGAAGTTTTGAATATTTTTGTAATTTGAGCATCCTGGATACCTCTAATAGCTTGTTAATTAAATTAATTAATTTAAATATGAATATTTGAAAATTAAAATTTCCAAGAAAAATATTAATTTCAATATTTTCAGTATTTTTGTATGGTTGTATGGTATGGTATGGTATGTAGTACATAATGATTTCAATTATTCAAAATCTTTACACGTTCTTTAATATTCAATATCATTTTAAAAATTTTCACTATTTGAATTTTTTTGAAATTCTGAATATTTTGGGAAAATTTTGAATATTTTTTAAACGTATTCAATATTTTGAATATTTCGAGCACTTATATTAATATTAATATTTTAATAATTTCTTTGTATTCTTTTATAATTGGCTTAATTTCACGTTTTTGAAATACTTTGAATATTCTGAGTCCTTTGAATCATTATAAATATTGTAAAATACTTCGGATATTCGACTGCCTTGAACTCTCACTTGAGCGCTTTTTGACTTTGCGGACGGAATAGATCTTTGCTTTGTGATCGCTGCTAACCCTGTC
>JAHXMU010000102.1:22889-39105 GCA_019455685.1 Philornis downsi | reverse complement strand
CACACGGTTATTCTTGCCGATGGTGGCGGCCATGGCGGTGGTCACGGCGGTGGTCACGGCGGTGGTCACGGCGGTGGTCATGGCGGTGGTTATAGCGGTGGTCATGGTGGCGGCCATGGTGGAGTTCACACTGTAATTGTTGCTGATGGCAGCGGCCATGGCGACGGTCATGGTGGTGGCCATGGTGGTTCCTTTGGTGGCGGTCATGGTGGTGCTTTCGGTCATGCCTATAGCGCTGGCGGTGGCGGACATGGAGGCGTTGAGGAAACGGTTATAATTGCTGGTGGAGCCCATGGTGGCGGTGATGGAGGCCATGGTGGACACGGCGATGCTGGCGGTTATGGAGGCGGTTACGGCGGTGGCCATGGTGGATTCTCCTCGGGTGCCCAAGTCAATACATACGCGGTAATTCAAGAAAGTGCCGGTGGTCACGGTGGCGGTTATTCAGCCGGCGGCGGTCATGGTGGATTTAGCACTGGTGGCGGCCACTCTTATGGCGGTAGTTCGGGTGGTGCTGTCGCTCATATTGCCGCTATAGCTGCTACTGCTGGCGGTAATGCTGGTGGTCATGGTCATGGTGGAGGTGGCGGTTACAGTTCAGGTGGCTATAGCTCTGGAGGTTATGGCGGCTCTTCTGACGATGCAGCCAAGATTGCTGCTGTTGCTGCTGCTGCATCCTCGTCCTCCTCCCATGTCAGTTCTGGTGGCTATGGCGGTGGTTATGGAGGTGGATATAGTGGAGGTTCCTCTCATGACGATGCTAAGATTGCCGCTATTGCCGCTTCTAGTTCTTCGCACGGCAGTTCTGGCAGCTACGGCGGTGGTGGCTATGGTGGCGGTGGCTACAGTTCTGGTGGCGGTTACGGCGCCAGCGGTTCCGGCCACAGTGACGCCAAGATTGCTGCCATTGCCGCTGCCACTTCTGGCAGCAGTTCCCATGGATCTGGCGGTTATGGCGGTGGATACAGTTCTGGTGGCGGTTACGGCGCCAGCGGTTCCAGCCATAGTGATGCCAAGATTGCTGCCATTGCCGCTGCCACTTCTGGCGGGAGTACCCATGGATCTGGCAGTTATGGCGGTGGATACAGTTCTGGCGGCACTGGTTCCGGTCATGACGATGCGAAACTGGCTGCCATTGCTGCTGCTGCTGCCGGTAGCAGTTCCCATGGTTCGGGAAGTGGTTATGCCTCCGGACCTTCCGGTAGTGGTTGGCAAGCATCTAGCTCTGGTAGCTCCTACTCCTCCGGTTGGTCTGCCTCGGGCGGCGCCGGTTGGTAGAAAGCAGCGCCGGCGCCCCTAATTTTAGTCTAGTCCATTCTCTAAACATACAAATTACTTCCCATCCATCCATCATCTAACTTTGTCATTGAACAATCATTACAAGTGACCACAACACAAGTTCACAGTTGTATCCTTCATATACTCTCATTGTTAATTTATATAATTTTATTTTATTTAATTTTTATTATGTATGTTATTATGTAAATATTTATGAAAATATAATCATTTCAAAAGAAAAGTTAGACTTTTGTATGGCTACTTTAATATTCTGAGAAAGGTTTAGAGGTGAGATGCTAAAAATGGACGAAGACAAACTTTTCAAAGAGGTCATTTTTGCATAACAATTTTATACGGGTTTTTAACTGTTTTTTTATTTATCTTATATTGTTTTTTTTTTCTTTTTTTTAATTAAAAATTCGAGACAATAACGGTGGCTAATCTCGGATGATTTGAGGTTCAATAAAAGGTTCAAATATTTCAGACCAAAATATTGTTCCTAAATAAAGACTCGACATCCATATTTAACTACGTGATTTATCGGACGGGAGTGTATCCGGTTTCAGATACACTTAAATAAAGTAGGAGAAATGTAAACATCAATAAATATAGTCTTATATTAGTTAAAGTGTATAATGATTTTGAATCTCTTGATTCACTCTGCTCAAATCTTATCTGTCTACTCACTGCCGAATACTCATACAGCTATTTCGAATATTTCATTAAGTAATTGATTGCCAACGCCTTTACATTTTCGATCAAAATTCGATGTAGTTCACAAGTTATTGTAATAGTTTAATATAAATTATAAGATGTTCTATTACTATTATTGTTTACTCCCTAAAGATACATTCTATTATCCAAAAGCGATTTCAAAATTCCGTTTATTTCCAATGCTACAGCAGGTTTTCGTATTGTCGATTTTTTAAAAACGCTTAATATCCTAAAACGAAAACTTTTTGAGTTGTCATTTTTGCTTGTAAGCACAGATATAGTGGTTTTAAAGCCGGCAGTTTGGCGAGGCTGTCAGCTGTTAAATACTTGTCATCTGAAGTGTTATTTATTTAGTGAAAGGTTTGCCTTTGGATCGTTTAACAAACAAAAAACACGTGAAAAACGTGGGCTTTCAATCGAAAAAAGTCTTCAGCGATGAAGATAATTTCTCACTCGGTGGTTACGTAACAAAAAAATTAATAATTGTGAAATTGTAGTGTCAGTATTGACTGTTTTACAGTATTGCCAGCATGCGATACAAAATGAACAGGACATGATGCCCAATTTTTATGCCAGATTCAAGTTCAGCGCACAGAAATTTGTTAGAAAATATGCTTCGTTTCTGCAGTCAATTTTTCCCCCAAATTTGTAGACCAGTGTATTTTGAATTTTGATTAATCAAATTTGAAAAAAACTATTAAAAACAAATATTTCGTTTAAGAGAGCAATAAGAAAGAAATAACCTGGGAGCATGTTTTTATATGCCAAAAAATATAGTAAAACTTTTTGAATATTGAACAATATAAAATGTAAAATAAATAATAATATTTAGTTATTCAAGTTTTAAATATTCAATTGTTCGATTAATCAAACGATAGTGAGTGAGTTTTAAACAATGAAAATAGCGATTAATCGATTATTCATTAATATAATTAATTCAAAAGCATGATTAGTTAATTAATTGGTTAATTCCGATTTTGGTAGGCGAGTTGCAAACAATTTTGATTTTGATTCATATACCGGAAATGAAATATGGAAATAGTGTTGACTCTGATTCTGTAAATAAAACGTTTTGTTTCCGTTTCATTTGAAAAAACTTACAATATTTTTGTATAGCTGTAAAAATTTGTGGGAGCCACACAGTGACACGTTGAGGATGCATTTGCTTCTCGTGAATCACTCGAGGATTTTCCTCACCCCAAATGCGACAATTCTGCTTATTGACGAAGCCATCAAGACGGAAATGGGTCCCGTCACTGAAGATGATTTTATAGACAGAATCAACATTTTCATGTTGTCTCTCCAATACCCAATTAACGAACGCCCTTCGCTGTCCATGGTCAGCTGGCTTCAGTTCCTGAATCAATTGAACTTTGTATGCATGAAGATGCAAATCTTTCGTCAAAATTCGCTGCATAGTGGATATGGATGCACCAATTTGCTGAGCTCGGTGTCGAATTGAAGCAAATGGAGTTTGAGCGACACCATCACTTACAGCTGCGACATTTTCGGTCGATCGACCTGGTCGAAGGCGCGTTGTTGTCTTTACATCACTAGCAGACCAAGTTTTGACAAATTTATCCATTAATCTCTTTACAGTTAAATCTTTTGGATCGTTAGCATTGTGACGCCAAATTGATTGCAATTTGCGAACTGTAGCCGCAAAACTTTCACCATTTTGATAAAACAATTTCATAATGAGAATGCGTTGTTCATTTGTGTAGCGCTCCATGTTTACTAACCTCGTACCTGCTACTAGTAAACAATAACAATTGTTCAAATGTCAAACAATGACACTTCGAATGGTGCCAAATTGAAATCATGAGTTCTTGTTGGGACACCCTTTAGAATTATAAACATGAACACAAACAGTTAATCATTTGTTTTGCGAACGAATAGGGTGATTTGTTTTATAGAAACCGACTGTAAATTAGTTTACAATATCAAAATTGAACCAAAATATAATTTTCGAATTCCCGGTACTTTTTTTCACACTATTTATTTCACTTTTTTTTAAGGAAGTTGCCCGTCTTAATCATATTGAGCTGAAGTAAGCAGCGGTTATTACATATTTTTGGACTACTGCAATTACATTGGAAGGAACGATCATCATTTAAGACGAACCGGATTAGATTGAAATTCCCGGCCTGTAATCCTCTTGTAGTTGTTCGAACTTTGATATATCGAAAGTCGATGTCTCAAATTCCAAACTGCTCGGAGTAATTTTGCATCATGACACCAGGTTTCTTGCCTCTTTGCCTCTCTTAATACATTCATTAACCTAAAACTATCGCCTAACACGGTCTGCTAACTCCTGTGACATTTTAGTACGGCAACACACATTTTTTTGTTGTTTTTGGTGAAGCTGTCGAAACAGTATTTCGTTGTTGTTTCTGTTGTCATTGTCAGCATACATTAGTCTGCTTTGTAGCTTTTTACTCGTGCTGTTCACTACAACGGGAGCTGGCTGGCTGCCTCTGAGTTTTAACCTCAAACCCCAACAACCAGCACGTTCCATCCTATAGCGTTAATAATAAATTTCCCAAGCGACATCCTACTGCATACTTCTCTTTAAAAGTGTGTGTTAGAGAATGTTTGCCGGTGTCCTTTTGCGTGCACATAAGTGTGTACTCGTATAGGAGGGCGAAATTTTGTGTGTTTGTGTGTGCCTGTGAGTTAAAGAGCGTACTCGTTTTTTCATTCGTTTACTATTTATCACAAGTATTATTTTCTATTCCCAAACATGTTATGATTCTCAGTCAACTGAGGAAGGGTCCTCGCACCTCATGCGTTATCCTTTCACTTTTATGCGGCTTAAAATCTAAACTTATGGGGCTGTGCGATATGGGCCAAACGGTAATAATGAGCGTCATCACCATCATCGTCTTTATCACTATATAAATTATGTTTTAAAAAACAACTAAGCGAGCCATAGCATACGAGTATACCATACAAGCTCCAAAGAAGGAAGGAAGAAGAAGTTGTCGTTAGGGACTATGGTTTCTGGTTTGAGAGTTGGTGGTTGGGTAGTGTTATAAAGCACTCAAAAGAAAACACAGTTATTAAGCGTATTAAACATGTTCAAAAATGATTTGTTGTAAGCTTACACAGACACAAAGTTGTCGTAAGCGCCGTACAAGTGGCATTAATTCGGAATTCTACAGGATGGGGAGGAGGGAAAGTCGAATAGCCATATGATTTTTGATAGTACTGTAAATGGGAATGAAGTTAGCTGTTTATTTTTTAACCAACGTCTCTATAAATGTCACCAAGTCTGATCGTATTTCGAATTGGGAAGAAACTAAATATTTATTACTCATTCAAACGTATATTGTAGTGCCTTCAAAGTAAGCCCTTCCATGTACACCAATGAATAATTCCATTATTGGGACATTTTTCAAACATGTTTTCCGGAAAAGACTTTAGTTCTCAACGCGAATCTTCTTTTATGTCACACATAATAAAGGAGGAGACATAAAAAAGGCCATCGGGCGTTTTTCGATCATATTTGTTGTGTTTCCGGCCAGAAATTCATTTATAATGCTAGCCTTCAGAGATGGTGAGATAAAACGAAATTAGCTATCTCAAACGGCATAAATTGCTCCCGTTTTATTCTTTATTTGCCTTCTCCAAGAACTACGAGACGAAAACCACCAACATTATCTTGGCTTTGTCATAAAAGAGAACGTCTTTTATAGATTCAAAATAGCTGCGCCACAGTGGTAATCAGAATTTTGAAAAGATAAAAAAGCCAGACGGAGTCATGTCAACTGCACATCATATCAGGTGACTGTTTTATGATATTTGTTGAGTGTTTGGCCAGAAATTCGTTTACAATTCGTTTTATCCACAAATTTAACTTTTTTTCGACATATTTACTCTCTCAAACGCTGCATATCGCCCGGAAAATATTCCTTATTTACCATCTGACCTCCTGCCGAGAACTCCGAGTGCACAACATCGCTTTTGATCGACTTTGAAATGTTTTTTTTTTTTTGCCTAGACTTATTTGGAAGCCGTCCTTTCAAAGCTTTTTGGCTTCATGCCAAACAGGTTTGCATGTCAAATACGTAAATTCATGTCTCATCACTAGTTTTAGTGAGTTATATGAATGTGAAATCGGAATCGATTTGTTTAGCACGTCTTCCGCATTTGAATTATTAAAAGAAAATCAGGCCTTTCGGTTGTAGTCGAGCGGCTACACATAAAGATGATCTCAAACTTAAATGACGATTTTCAGTCATCATTTCTTTCCTTTGATTTCCTTCGATATTAACTTTCGTTGAAGACATTGATAGCCGGCCAGAGTTAGATAAATCTTCCATCACATTTCGGTAGCTTTTGAATGCAGTGTACCACTCATATGGACAATTTTTTCCTTTGGAAAAGGCAATTCACTGTAAGCTTTCTGCAACATTTTCAACGATTCGGCACACGGAATTCCATTTGCAATGCAAAATTGGAGACAAATTCTCTGTTCTTTATTTTTATCCATTGTAAAAATCACATAAGGCAGTTGAGACTAATTGACAAAATCGAACACTGTGAACAAACTAACTGAACTAAGTAGCAGATCGTACTACAATTCGGCATCAATTCAGAGAACAATTAGTTATGCCAGTTTAGTGACAATAGGAATTTTGACAATCCCTTTCAATAAGCTCTTGAAATTATCAATTCTCGTTTCTTTTTTTTTGGCGAATTGTCCATTTAACCCTGACATGAAATCGATTTCTAGATAATTCAGGCTCCATAACAATTGTAATTTTCCTTCAAAAATGTTGATTTTTATTATATAAAACGTTTCGAAAATAAATATTTAGCGGTGAATTTTATAACAAATCTCCGAAAATAAGATTTTAATTAACTTTTATTATCATGTCCTGAAACAAACAATTATTAAAGACTGTTTGAAATAAGCATTAGAAACAAAAATCAGTCAAAGAGATATTTAAATAAAAGCTCTTAAGGGTGAGTTTGTAATCGGGCAACTTTTTATGTGCGATAGTACACATGCTATTGGGTGTTTCGTTTTAATGCCTAAGCGAAAGCTCAACATCATATCGGTCGTTGGTATATCATTCACTGAAGACATCTTTTTACGGTCATGTGATTTTAGACTGGTTGTCTTCATCTCCATTTATCGCTCTCCTGAAAGATTTGGTGAAAGTGGTACCCATTTTATTATGCAAAATAATCGTAATGTTACCAAATGAAAAATTATTAAAATACAGATATGTCCATATCTGGCAAAAGGAGCGTCTAATTACGAAAATAAAAATTTTCAATCCAAAAGAGTGTCTTTAACCACTTGGCTTTACTAAAGCACCAAGCTTTTCAAATTACTACAATCAAATTTTTACTTAGCTTAATGATTTAAATTCATAATTTATCCTTTAATTTTATCTTGTCTTTTGCAATTTAAGCACACTTCCTGAAAATTATTTAAAACTAGCTGACCCGGCAAACGTTGTTTTGCCTTCAGCAAATGCTTTATCAATATAACTCAAATAAATAACAGCGCCACATATAGGCTGGTATGTTTGTCACCTACCATTATTTGATTCAATGTTAATGTGGTAAAAAAAATTAATTGCAAAAATCTCATCTCCAACGCCATCTATCACTTCAAATAAAACCTTTTAAACCTTCCGGAATACTCTACCAATAATTTAAGACCAAAATGAGACAAATCGGTCCAACCGTTGTCGAGCTTTAGCGAGACTAACGCACAGCAATTGATTTGATTATATATAGATAATATTTTATAAGACCACGATAAATAGCATGTAATTTTTTCAGTTTAATCGAAATGTGTAAACTGGCACAAACTAAGCAAACTTCTCATATCCGTTACGATATTTCTGTTGCGGACTCACCTTCATCATTTGCAAATAACAGTCCGAAATGTTAAATTTTAACACTTTGCAATTTGTATAGCTTTTTTACATTTTCTCCAGTTTTCGCTGACAAATCCCATTGAATTGTCGTGTCACCTTTACTTTGACATTATCCGCTGTGGTGACAACATCAAATAAAGTCAAACTTTTCAGTGGTCTCAAAAGTAATTGACAGCTTATGAAAAACGCATGTCTGAGCACCTTACTCAGCAGCAAAGTCACACTTGTCGTTCCACGAATAAAATTGGAATCTCGCAACGATGACAAGCGATACTTTATGGTACGAAACATACATGAATGTGATGGGTTGAAAAGGATGTGTGCATTTTGAAACCTCAAGGAGTAACAGCAGTAAAACGAAAACAAACAAAATAACAGAAAAAAACCGCAACGAAGCGAACAATCAAAATGTACGAGGGTGATGTGATAGCCTTAGTATTGCAGGCAAAATCAGAGTGTAGAGTCACTAGTCGGAAATGGAACGGCTATTTTCGTAAAACTTTAAATTAAATTATTTTACGTAAAGTTGAGAACGGAAATTTTTTTATTATTTATTACTTTTGTATGCTACATTAAAATAAGTCAATTATACCGATTTGGTTGGAAAATAATTTCCAATTTCCTAAAATTTATTATTTAAACAGCTATTTTAAATCTACAATTTAATTTTTCATTATTTTAGTTTATTATTTTAAAAGTTTGTATTTTATTTTAAAGTTAATAACGAAAAATTCGCACTTGTTTATTATTTTTGTACGTTATATTAAAATAGGCAGGAAAATAATTTCCAATTTTTTTAAATTTCTTATTCAAATAACTAATTTAAAACGAGAAATTCGTAATTGTTTAGGAATTTTGTAATATACATTAAAAAAAAAAATCAATTATAGTGGGCAGGCAGGGAAGTGATTTGCGATTTTCTAAAATTGTTTATTCAAACAACTATTTAAAATCTTTAATTTAAGCGCTATCTTTTTCAATTTTTCTACCGTTTTGCATTCGTAATTGTTTATTATTTATATGCGTTATATTAAAATAAATCGATTGTACTGGGCAGGCAGGAAAGTAATATCTGATTTATTAACATTTTTTATTCAAATAACCAATTTAAATCTACATTTGATTACTATTTTTTTTTTTTCAATTCTGCCATCGTTCTGCACTCGTAATTGTTTATTACTTTAGAAGTTTGCTTTTTATTTTAAAGTTGATAACGGAAAATTCTTAATTGTTTATTATTTTTGTATGTTATATATATAAAATAAATCGATTATACTAAGTAGGCAGGAATGTAATTTCGGATTTTTTCAAAATTTTTTGTTCAAATAACTAATTCAAATCTACAATTTAATTGGTATTTTTTTCCAATTTGACAATCTTTCAGGCAACATTTTGATCACAAATTGCACAATACTGAAACCACCCGATTTTTAGGTCCTTCTCGGAAATAGACGATTTTGAAAATTCAAAGATCACAAATCGGTACTGAAAGACGGATGTGGCATCATCTCCCATTCAATCTCTTTCACGTCCGCAAAGATGTGTGGAGTCTAGCATTGACGTCGTCGAAAATCACACCTTTGCGATTTACTAATTCATCCCCTGTCCTTCTTTAAGTGTTTCCTCAAAATTCATCAATTGTTGACATCTCTGAATTTATGTTTTCATTCCTTGAAAGTAGACCGCTCTCTTAAACTCCCAGCGTACTGACAAAAACCTTTTTTTTTTTTTTTTTTGATGAAGTTTGAACGCGTCCAAGGTTCTCTTTTGGTTGACGTTGTTGTAAAAATCCATTTGTCATTCCCAGTGAACCTGTGTTTCTAAAATGGACTACTTTGATCGCGATTAAGCAACAAATCTAAAGTTCTTATGTTAAGGAGGGAGATTTCTTTCTTTTTGCTCGTGTGGAATCCAAATACAGAGCTTTTGAAGAGTCAAATGACTCGTAATGATCGCGTGTGACACTTTCAGTTTCTTTGAAACTTCTCAAATAGAAATCTCTCTGTCCAACTCAAACGGTTCTTTTTTGACGGACTTCTTTGGTGATCATCTTTCAGTATGAAATTTTCAGAACGAACTAATTTTTGGCACGTGCGCTCTTTTATGACATTCAAACTATATGCGTCACAAACGTCCGAGTATGCTTCCTTTTTTTTTTTTTTTTTTTTTTTGAAATAAAATATTAGAATATGGCGAAAATTCACCTTTTACAGAAGTTTTATTTTCCTCGCAGTTATATTTGGTTTCATCAAAAAATTGCAATCGATCATTGGGTTGACTGGCCTTTTCTTATTTCTAATGCGTTAGTCCAGCTGACTACATTGTATGAATTACTATTACACAGCTGACATTTTCAGCTTCAAGCTTTATGATATGTCATACCATTGGTCAGTGGGCAGTTTACTTGCAGTTTACTATGCGATGGTTACCACATGCGACTATCGTTTGCATGCCAGCAGGTTCAACCCCGCATACGGTCAGCTATCATTATTTGGGCGGCGGTCACCTCAATGTTTCCAGCGACACCCCGAGTAGTCCAGTAATCGACAAGACTTGTAAATGCTTCTAAAACTATGATTTTCGTAATCCTCGTTAAACTGTAGCTCCTGCAGGGAGTGAATCTAAAAATAAAATGCGTGTGAGCTCACTGAATATGAGATGCTCTCCCATGTCTCATTCATGACGTGAAATGGGATTTTTTTTTTTTTTGTATTTTTAACGGCTTCTGAGAAATTTAAGTACAAAATTCTAAATTCTATTGTCGACAATTGAAGAAGTCTGATAAAACATTAAAGGGAAACACAGCTAGAATTGATAAATCCCAAAAGCGCGATTTTCCACCGCGGCAGCGCTCACACAGGACTCACACATCATTGGAGGCATGCCAAAATATATTGGGGCATTGATGGGAAGATGGTGCATCCAACTTATAATTCTTATCTAACAAATTCTGATTTTTATTGATGCCGAAGTTTGATCCTAACAACTGGTTTGATTCATTATTTTACTTGAAAGTATGACTCATTGTTCCAAAGCAGAAGGCCAGTGAAAAATGACACATTATAACTTAAAATTAATTATTTGGGCAAAAAAAAGAATGAAATGTACTTTACTTTAAACAGAAAGCCCAAAAGGAATTTTAAATACAGTAATCACGGAAACAGCCCGGGTGGGGCTCACGGTCTCGACGATATTTTCTTTTAACCGCAAGTATCATTATTGAAATCATGGCAAATAGTTAACTTCATGCTTTGGACGGCAAAATTAACCGCCTAGATCGATTTATAAAGGGTTGCGCATAAGTAACGCGCAGCGTTTGGTTTTAACTCGAGAACCAATTGCATCTTATATGGAAAAAGATGTAACATATCGTATGTAAAATTCTTTGCAAAGACCGCCTAGACATCTCTAACTGCTGAGAACTTCACCTGGTGGAAGTTTCGGGGTTTTCCTCAATACTTGCTTGCACTCGAGCAATTATCATTTCATTTCGAACTGCACGAGGTCTTCCAGCACGCGGAAGATCACAGACAGCCCATTGTTGCCCAAAAAGGCTGAACCAATCGGTAAATTGTTGGAGAGATATGAGCATTTCGAACATGAACGAAATTTCGATATGATCTGAATAATCGAATGCTGACTTTTAAAGTAAAATTAAATGACTTTGGTTCTTTGTTCTGTGCTGAGCCTTTCCATCGTAAATTTCCCATGTATTATTTAGTTAATTCTGTACAGAGACCAAAAAAAGACTTCAACAAAAAATGTATTCACTGATCAAATCTTAGTGTTACTTATGCGCCACCCTACATAACACTTCTAGACATTTTTCTTTCAGTTTACATAAAATCCAAAGTTTTTATATACTCGTATAAGCCGGCTAATATTGAAGAGTTAAAAGCCAACATTTTTTGCATCACTCGAAATGTTCTAACGTGTCATCGAAGATTGGGATTTCATCTAAACTTGATAACGTCCAACATTCAAAAGTAGTAATCTTCAAATAAATACGAGGACAAAAATTAAGATTACCCTATAAAATTTACTAATTTTTATTTAATTATATTTTAGTTTATTTGTTTTTTTTAATATTGCCTATATATGAATTGCCCTACAAATTTATACAAAATGTTTATTTGTGTTTCAGAAATTACAAATTGCAATAAAGTGTTTTACATTTTAAATCATTCGCGAAACTTATCAAAATAACAAAAGGTCATTTCTTAAATACCATTAATAATTTTTGAAACTATCGAAGTGACATCTTTTTGAAAAGAACGGAACATCTTTGGTATAAACGGCTTTCATTGTAAATTGAATTGGAACATTTTCAGAACATCAAGTTCGGCAGTCGGCAGTGAAAATTTTATGGTACTAAAAGTTGACTCATAGGAAAAATATAAATCACGTCCTCATATTTAAGAAATATACTCAAATTTTTAGGAAAAATTTTAATTGTAAATTACAATGTTTACAGTGAAATTTTATTATTAATGTAAATATTTTATTATTTATATTTAATATGCGGTAAATTTGAATTTTCAGGGAATCAGAAGGGATCTCGGAAAATTCGAATGCTATCGCTGATTTCCTGGAAACAAAAAAAATCGAGAAGTTAAATTTTTCACTAGAATCTCATTTTACATTTATTTTAAAATTGCTGGAATTTTTAAACGTCCCAGCGGGGAGAAAATTTGAAGTACTCCAAAAGAAATAATAAGAAAAATAAAAATTAATGAATAAAAAAAATATATAGAAGTTGAATTTTTTACTAGAGTCTCATTTTGCATTTATTTTATATTTATATTACTGGAATTACAGATTATGTCTTCTATTTTAAACGACCCAGCGAAAAAAAGAGAGAACATTTTTATTAGTATCAAGGTAGCAACATCCGCCGATTCTATATTTCTAGCAAAAGTGTTTCCAGATTGCTTCCAATGGCGTAAATATACGGCAGTATTAATAACGCTATTTTTGAAAAAATACGGCTTAGAATTAATGAAATATTTTCTTTACTTTTCTTTTCTTTGTAAAGTTATTAGTAGTACTAACATTATGCGGCATGAATTTCCAATATAACTTTATTAAGTTAAAAAACAAGATATTGATACCCAATATGTACACATTCAGTTTCTCTGAATTTGTTATAATTCAATGTTTTACATTAACCACCCAGCAAAAAAAGGTATCCCAGGAAGCAAATATTCATCACATTTTGCGATGGGAAAGAAGTAAAAAATTGCGTAATAATCAGTGGAGGGAAACACTACTTTATGATGCATCTCCTCCACATAATCGTATTCAAGGGTGATGTAGGCGTAATGAAAATTCAAATCTTTTATTGCAATTTTTCATTATTCAAAAGAATCGCTTTTTGTTCCAGAAAGTGTTCAGAATACGTCGTGAGGAAAAAAGTTCAATTGAAAAGTATTTCGCGAATATAAGTAATTCCATTAAATTTACTTGGGGACGGACATTAGCAAACTTAGATTCTATTTGTAGTTTGAGTATTTGTAGTCTTTACAAAGGGCTTGGCAAATTTAGAATACCCGTCATCACATAAAGAAGGATAAACAAATGTTTTCCCCAAAAAAATTAGATGAAGCTTTCTTACATGAGCTATCAAATATTACTTCTTCGGATCATGTTATACCCCTTAAGGAATAAATGTTGGCGTATTTCAAACTAACATGTTTTGCTTCATTATTGTTGTTTTGGAGGTAATTTAAAAGTGCTTCGTTAGAAGCGGTAAACATACACAGATTGGATCTTAAAAAGTGGTGAAAATATTATTTTTTTTTTTTAACAAGTTTCACTTTTTTTGGTGGTCAGTCAAATATGTGTCGGCAAACTGTCACGCTCAATCTACTTTTGAAATTTTAACTCGAACGAGGATTTAGGCAGACAGTCTATCGTGCGAACTCTTCAACATACTGTTATTAACACGACTGGTACCATCTTTAATAAAAGCCACATGTTACTCGCATATGCAGGTGACATAGATATTGTTGAGCGAAAACTGCGAGATGTTACTGCAGCTTTCTCAAGCATCGAGAAGGAAGCAGCGAAAATGGGTGGTCAACGAGGACAAAACAAAGTTATTGATTTCAACGAACAAAGAGTCTACTCGTTTGGGACGCTGTGTGAACGTTGACAACTATAATTTTGAAGTGGTGGAAGAATTCATCTACCTCGGTTCCGCTGTAAACAAAACGAATGGCATCAGCATGGAGATAAAAAGGAGAGTATTGCTTGCTAATAGATGTTACTACGGGCTAAGCAAGCGATTCAGTGATGAAGCTCTCTGTCGACAAATAAAAATCTGACTGTACCAGACGTTGGTTCCACCCGTCTTGCTATATGCTGCAGAATCCTGGGTTATGACGCAAGCGGATGAATCAGTACTGGCAGTTTTCGAAAGGAAAATACTCCGGAAAATATAAGGGCCCTTTATCGTTGGCAAGGAGTGTCGACGTCGCATGTACAACGAGTTGTATGAGCTATATGCCGACATCGACGTGGTCCAACGCATTAATATACAGCGATTGCGTTGGCTGGACCATGCTGTGCGGATGGACCCAATTGCTCTGGCGTGGAAAGTTTTCGACAACGAACTCGATGGACGGCGCAGAAGAGGGTGACTAAAACTCCGTTGGAAGGACCAGGTTTTTGAAATACTATCGAAGCTTGGTGTGACGAATTGGAGGAGAAGCGCAGAAGATCGAAGCGCCTGGAATTATTTTCTACGGCGGCGTAGAAAATATAGATAAGGCTATCTATTCCAGTTGCCACATAAGAAGAAGAAGAATTTTCCTTGTATAAATATAACAATAAATTTTGAAAAATGAACTGTTTTTGAAAATGTATCCGAAAATTTTATTCTTAAACTACATAACTGTACCGTATATAAACATTACTGAATGGTTGTCATACTGCAAGTTCTTACCCCCTATGACAAGCCAATATTACAATCATAGGCGTTACAATCAAATGGGTGCAACTGCTGTACCAGTAATTGTGGAGATTATTGTGCCGATTGGTATGAAAAATGTTTGCTGGTGCAAAGAAGATGGTTTAAAAAAAAGGAATTAAATCTGCAGTTTTAAAACGAGAGTGGTCCGATTGTGATGAAATTGCATATGTCTATAGCAGAGGGGGCTGCGCTATAATGGCTCAAAGTAGGGCACATCGGGAATTTGAAGATTTTTAAACGACACAACTTAAATATCAATACGATTTAAATTTTACCCTACATGTATCCCCCTAATCAAGATCTTCAAAAATCATTGCTTCAAGTAAGTTTTATCTGGTAACTTTTAGGAGTTATTCGCCTTTTAAAATAAAATTTTTTGTCTTTTTATTTATTTTATTTTACTTTTTTGCTAATAACGGAAACAATATTTTTTGATACTTTTTTTGTTGTATTGATGATAAAATTCTAAGTATTTAGAAAAAAAGAGTATTTAAAAAAAAGCATTTAGTCAATTAATAATAAGTTAGTTATTAACTAAAGTTACAAATTAAAAAAGCGCATTTTTTTGTAAAAAAAATTGTTAGAAATAATACATCATCAATGAAATATCAGTTTTCAATATCAGTTTTATGGCCTAATGTGTTGTAAATAATTGTGCTAATGGATTTTTTCGGCGTGCCTTTTAATAAGGCAAATAAAGCAAACAAAAAAACTAAGAAGTCTCATTTTTGACAATTTTTAAAAGTTTTTTTTTTTTTAAATTATGAAATTTCTAGTAATAAACTTCTAATTTTTCTTTCAGTTTAGCACTCACTATCCAAATTTCTCTATAAATGCAAAATTTCATTAAAAATATTTATAATTAAAAATTTTATAGGATTCTTGTTTTTACGAAAACTCAGTTGAAACCATTTCTTCCAATTTTTTCTCCCCAAAAGCCTTCCATGAATTTAACAATTCATAAATGTTTTATACGTTTTATACATAATTTTCAACTCACTGATATACAGCCATATGGTATTTATATTTTCCACGTGTAAAATTGTTGAACACAAATTTAGCACCTCGCAGTGAAATTGATATTCTCTGCTATTTCATCAAATCTGGACTACCCATTTAGAAACTGCAGATTTTTTCCACTGTGTGTTGTTGCACGCATTTGATATTCATGGCTAAATATTTCCAAACAACCCTCGTAATGCACGATATGTAGCACCCAAATTGAAAGCGATTGTGACACTTCGGCTGCCACTCGCCTAACACCCACAACAACATCTGCTACGTGACAGTTTCACCTCATCGCCTGTCATTGTCGTCTGTTCCCATCATCGCCATCGTCGTCGTCGTCGTC
>JAHXMU010000102.1:0-22489 GCA_019455685.1 Philornis downsi | reverse complement strand
CGCCTACGTGTGGGGAATATCCGCCTAAACACTGTATTTGAAGTAGCCCCACAAAACAAGTCTAACGGCATAAAATCGCATGATCTTGGTGGCTAATTGACGTCGCAAAAACGTGAAATTAGGTTTTCTGGAAACTTCTCATTCAATAGTGGTAAAATTGGTTGTGTTGAATCACGTTTGAATCACCACTTTTGTAGTAAATTTTAACTATTTTTACGCGTTCTTCGGTTATTAAACGATCGATATGGTAAACCTTATTTAACAGCTGACAGCCTTGCCAGACCTGCGGTTTAGAAATCACTAAATGGGTAGCCCTGTAAAGATTTTAGAAACAAGTAGTAGCATCATCTTACTTATATTTATGAGGGGACAAGCAAAAGTAGTGAATGGAGGTGATGGCCCAAGTTCTTTAGTGCCCGACAGTACAAAAAACTAGTTCAATTCTGCAACAGTGTAAACTGGGACGTTATTGGAAAAGAAAACAAATAAATTTTAAAATGTAATAAGCAGAAGGGAAGAAAACAACAAAGTCCGGCCTGACTGTTGGCAAAATATCCAGTGGTTGTGTTTCTTAAGAAAAGAAACACATAAAATATTTTATAAAGCTTGTGTGAACGAAACCGCTAAAATTGAAGAACGCTTATTTCCTTTGTGCGTCATTGTAAAACCTATAACGGACGAACATTTTAAAGATAGCACTTACGCTATTGCGATTCATCACGAATACATATATTAGGTATGTATATTCAACCATAATAAAGGGTTACCCATTTTACGGCTTCAAGAATAAAATTAAATAAAACACACATAAGGCCATAATTTCGATGAAACTTTTATTTCATTATAAAGCTTGGATCTTGAAATTATGTACGAAATTCAATGTCATTTAAATGGCCGCCTCTAGATTGGTTGTAGCAGTGGATATTTTTGAGTTTTCGAACACTTGTTCGCACATTTCGGGCGGTATCCCAGTGATAACTTGACAAATGTTGGTTTTCAAATTCTCTTTCTTTTGGGGATTATCCGTCGACGCAGCCCCACAAAAAAAACCTTACTACGTCAAATCGCATGATCTTGACCAATTGACATCGCCAAAACGAAAAATTACAAATTTCTCATGCAATAAAACCAAAACTTGTTGTGTTGTTAGACTTGTGGCACCGTCTTGTTGAAACCATATATCGTCCTGTCCATAATCTTAAATTGCAGGCAAAAAAAATCGGCTACCATACGGTCATTGCGCTTTGAATTGAAATTCCGATTATTCGCCACTTTTTCACTAACAAGCGATATTTTCGGCAGTGCATACATCGACATGATGCATAGGCCTAACTACATCTGTAACGCTTCCAGTCTCTTCCAACGGTTTCATGATCTTGCCAATTACTTGCGCAGTAGTTCGATTATGATAACGCACGAAGAGTGCTCGCATTCGAATCACTACTTCTGTAGTAAGTTCTAACCATTTTTACGCGCTTTTGGGTTGTTAAAGCAGCCATATCGTAAATGGCAAACCTTTCACTAAACAAATAACACTTCAGATGGCAGTTATTTAATAGCTGACAGCCTTGCCGGACCGGTGATTTTGAAACCACTAAATGGATAACACTATTTGGAAAACAGCCGTTTATCGAAAAACTGTTTATTAATTATTAAAGGACACAATATTTCTTAAAAATAGTATCGTCCAAATGGAAATTCTCGCCTCCCCAGCACTACTCATTAAAGTAAAATTTCTTTTGACGTCTGCACTTACCGAGCCATTATTGTTACCATTTTGTGAATGGTTTTTTCTGTCAAATGCACTATAAAAATCAGATGATTGGTCTAAACTTTAGATTTGAGATAATTTCATAGGAAATAGTCCAATGGGGGATTATTAGAGATCAATTTGGCAGGGAAAATTTCATTAACTCGTGTCAGAAACGTATTGAATCAGTGTGATATTGCCCCATTTACGGTAATTGCAAGTCTCCTTTCAACATCAAAAAAGTATGAGCCTATAATATCTCGCGGTGTCAACGCAGCGCATATGGTCGCTTTAGGCGAATGAAGGAGTTCCAGATGTTAGCGTTTCGGACACTTCGGAAAATAAGCTTTATAGGAAAACAACATATTAGTAAACGTTGAAAACCGCTTAATTGACTGGTTTACGAAATCAACGCTCTGACTAATTGAATTTTGTATGGGCGCAACTTTAGATTTCTGTGCAAAATGCAATGCAATGGTTATCTATACACATTTGAAACATTTGCTCGCTTCTGAATTGAAAGTTTCGAATGGTAATTTCAAATTTATTGCTCCATTTTCCAATGAATGAAATACTTGTCGCATTGGCGCATCTTTTAGGTGGTGAAAACCTGAAAAAAATTGCAGAATATTCTACGCGCTGTCGATGCCGCACCATCGTCTTTGAGGAACTCTTATGCGCATGAAGCGCGCAGTTGACCAACTCTATATCTATACAGTTCATGCTTTAAAACAAATAAGAAAATTATATAAATCAGCATGTTTTTTACACATAAAAAAGTAGAGGTAATCAGGTATATTCCAGATTCTACTTTGAAGTAAAAGTAGTTTGTAATCACTTCAATTTGACACTTGGGTGTTCTGAATTTCACTTTTTACTTTTCATTTCTGTTTTGTTTTCGAACATCAGATCGTAGTGAATTGCAATGTTCCAGAAACTACTTTTAGGCAAAAAGAAGTGGTTTAAAAACACTTTGAAATTTTATTGTGAAACAAAAATTTTTGCAAATAAACATGTAAACATAATAAATAAAAGTGGTCAGATTCCTTTGGTTGAATAAAAATTTTCCTTATTTGAAGGGGAAAACGCAAGGATACAGCGCAGGATGCAATAGTGTTAAGTTTTATGCAAAACAATCCAGACCTGGAAAAAGGGGACCATGTAAAATTGGAAGAATTGTGGAATCTTTTTGCGGCTTAGTAATTTCCACGTGAGCTCCATCAATGCATCCTACTACACCGGGAATACCGAATTTTTGCATGAAGTGGCGCTTAGACAAATTTTGTTCATCAACTGTCATTTTCAATTTAATCGGTGGATTAAATATACTTTTCTAGAACAATAAGCACTCGATTTAAAATTTTGCAGGTGGTGCTCCGTGCTAAGGCTACATTAGTGTCTTTTCCGACTCCTCGTTGAAATCCTCCTTCTGCTAAAAATCTTAATGTGGCAGCCAGCTGTAGTTCTGCCGGAATGGATGACTTTGGCAGTCTCAATTTTATGCAATGTAAAATGTTACGAAATGCATCTTTGTTGATGCGATAATTTTGTAAAAACCTAATAGTTTTTATTAAAAGTATATTGAATGTACTTAAGTACATACATGTGTGTACTTAGGTAGTGTCGTCCATATCCAGAGGATTTAAGTGATCCCGCAAAACTCGCCTTTGTAATTTTGCTTGCGTATTCATTGGTTTGGTGTACAGTGGACACTAACACCGCATTCATTATTTATTTATCCTTTATTTATTTATTTGTCCTCATTATTATTGATTTATCCTTTAATTTTATGCACAAGAAATCACAAATAGAAGTTTTAATAACTAAATTTTATTTTCAAGTCAATATCAGCTGTTTACAACTTCTGTTTTCGAACTTCATTTCATATGAGAAAATGAAACAACAAACCGCTTCATTTGCAGAACATCCAAAACGAAATGTTAACTTTTCAAATCGTATTTTACTTTAATTCCACTACTTTTTTGGAACATACCTGAATATTAGCTAAAATTATATAATCTAATATAGTATCATCTAAGTACTAAGGCAACATATGGTATATTATGGTATTTTTACTACTATATTTAGGTATATTCTATATTCGAAAAATTAACTAAAGCTATAAGCGATTCCACAAACAGATCATCATTATTTATGTAATGTTTTAAGGGTAATAAAAAAATGATTTTAGCCATTTTAACTGCATCGATCCCCGTAATTTCGCAAAAATTGTAATTGGCAGTAATGTGGGAATTAAATGATACTAATAAGACATTATTTAATTACTTATATTGAATACTACACGTTACAGTGTAATAATATAATGTTTAATATAACAATAACAAGTAACAAATTTGGCACGAAACAATTTTTGCACAAATAATATGTATTTACTACATATATATAAGTAAAAAGTGTCAATAAAGATATTTATTTAAGGAAGATTAACTTTATATAAATTGTCTATTAAGATAGTTTTCTGTACGGAAAGTATCTACAAATATATTTTCCATATTTACCATACATTAAAGTACTTTTCTATATGAAATGCATACGTGTGCAGAAGCCTATCTTTATGAAAAATATTCATTGAGACATTTCTCTAATGTCTATAATACTTTTCTCCATATGGAAAGGGGCTATAAATACACATTCCACAAGAAAATGGTTCTATGTTATGGAAAGTCTCCACATATTCTGTAAGAAATGTACCCTTGAAGACATGATAAGTGTCTAGGGAGAATCTTCTGTATGAAAAGTATCTGCGAAGGCATTTTATATATGAAGAGTTTGCAGGATCGCACTTGATTCGCAAATTACACACTGATGTACGTGTTATCCTCTTGTTGATGTCCAACCATTTAGCCCCGACAGATCCAAAAACATAGAGAAGAAATTGTGGAAATGTTAAATGACTACTATCCA
The DNA here is from genome assembly GCA_019455685.1 of Philornis downsi. Classification (NCBI taxonomy): domain Eukaryota; kingdom Metazoa; phylum Arthropoda; class Insecta; order Diptera; family Muscidae; genus Philornis; species Philornis downsi. The sequence goes on along the minus strand of JAHXMU010000102.1, from coordinate 17,814 downwards.
AAGCTGTGATACTTACCTTTAAATAACGTCAATTCTCTCTCCGCAGCTCACAAGGACAACCATGTAAAGAAAATTCCAGATAAAATTATAATATTTATTTAGATATATTGATATGCTCTCAATATTATTAGTATTTCGATATTTTTTAAATGTTTTTTCTTCAATGACAATTCGAAATCGAAACAAATTTCAAAGATCTACCTGTACTTCAAAGTTAAATTCACAATTTTTGCAAGAGAGTGAAATGTCTATCAATTTTGGCAACATTGCTCGTATTCTGCAGTTTCACATAAAATTGAAGTGCCTAAATCAATTTAGGTAATATAACATCGTACATTTTTTGCCAAAAAGTTATTAGGAATATGAAATTATTTGTTCATTTTCATCAGATCAATTTCATACCAATGAAAAATTCCCCTAACTTGGAATCTTTCAGTCGAGCTCAAAATTCCAAATTAATCAAGCTTTTCGTAGCACTAATACTGTAGCCGGTTATATTTGTAGAACCTGGATCTCATTACATTAAGGAACTTGAAATTAAGGACCTTCACGAAAATTAAATTTAATTTCGGTTTTTTTATTACAAACTTATTTAATGTACATTAGAAATTTGTTTCTGATTCATATTCGAGACAACAACTTCATACATTGATTTTTTACCTGAAATAAAATTAGAAACCAACATTGATTCTGTTTGTCCATCGGAAAATAATGAAACAGATATTTCGATTTGAGAACCTGAAAGAAAATACAAAAATCTGTATCAGAACTGAAAGCTAATGTAGTTTTATTTCTTATCAGAAGGAAATAACTGGCGCCAAACTGCAAAAGGTAAACTTGGTTCAAATAATTTATTTTCCGAATTTATGATACCAGGCTCTCAGAAATTTTTGCACTTGCTTAAAAATGTTGTCCATTTTTTTGAATTTAAAAGTCTCAAATTAAATGCAAACAAAATATTTGATAAACCGAATAAGAATCAAAATTGTTTCTAATTGCGTTGTAGATGTATGAAATAGAAACAAACTTCAAAACAATTTTGATTCTGTTATCAGAATTGAAATAAAAATTTTGTATGTTTTTGATTTAGATTCGTAAAACTGAAACCAACCAAAATTATTTATGACAAGGACCGATCATCGAAAATGAAATTCAAAAATAGTTTTGAATCGAAATCAAAAATAAAATCAGAATCAAAATTATTTGTAATTTCGTTTTAGATGAACGAAACAGAAACAAAATTCAACACAATTTTGATTCGGTTATATATGAAAACTATTTTTGGCAGGGACCGTCACCAAAACGAAATTAAATTCGAAAATAATTTTGACTTGTTTCAGTTTTTGGAAATATACTAAGTTTTTAATCTGATTCCGATAACCGAATCATATTTCATACATCTAAAACGAAACTACAGACAATTTAAATTCGGATTTAATTTTTGAATTTGATTCTTACGACCGAAACGGCAATAGAAACAATGTTGATTCTGATTTAGTTTATGAAACGTTATGTTTGTACTTTATTTGAAAGTTTTCTAATTCGCAAAAACTGAAAATAAATTATTTGTACCATTTCTACGTGGGCGCCAGGAGTTTCTTCTGCCAAGAAATGAAACTACATATGGTTTCCGTATCGATTCAAAAAATCGAAACTGGACAAAACTACATTTTCGATACAGGTGCTGGAACCACAATATCTGTTTCATTATTTTTCAATAAAGAAGCAGAATCAATGTAAGTTTATAATTTCGTTTCAAATATGAAACAAATGAATGTATAAAGTGAGTTGTTCCGTCTAATATATGGTGATTGTTTAAATGATCGTGGTTTTTTTAAAAATCGAATAAAACACTCAAATTTGCATCACATATTAAAATTTTTTATTGGAATCGATAAATTGGTCTTTGCCATTTAATTTTAATTTCATGTAAATGTTGTCCGCGGCTCCGTCTCAAAATGTCCATTCGGAAGGTCCAATTTTTCGTCACTTTTTCGAGCATTTCGGTCTGTATTCCACGAATGACACGTGTTATGTTATCCTGTAAGGCTTCAATAGTGTTCGGCTTGTCCTCACAGACTAAGAAATTGACATAACCCCACAAGAAATAATCAAGAGGCGTTAAATCGCAAGATCTTGGGGGCCAAATCGAGAGATAAGCTGTTCCCCAAATTCATCCCTCAACATGCCCATTGTTTCACTAGCAGTGTGGCATGTCGCACCATCCTAATGAAACCACATGTCAATCAAGTTCAAGTCAATTGGGGCAAAAAAAATTCCTTGTGGTTGAGTAACACAGCCCAATCGCTGAGAACGGCAACGAAGTGACATTTTACGATCGTCATTAACACTGGTCGCTACGGCTGTAATATTTTCTTCGGTACGCACTCTACGCGTGCGAGTCGATGGTTTTATGTCCAAAAAAGTAAATTTGCCGCTAAATTTGGAGATAACAGAATTTGAGAATTTGTTGATTCAGCTGGTCGATTGTGACGACCATAAAATGGTCGTATCAAACGATGCAAATTTGTCACAGAGCACGAATTTTGATAATAAATTTCGACGATTTGCAATCGTTGCTCGTTTCTTAGTCTTTCCATGATGAAATGGCAGAGTATACTGTACACTTTTCACTTTGACAGATGACGTTTGGACGACATTACCAACCGGTTCTGCTAACCTGAAAAACTTAACTCCTAAAAAATCCGCCTATAGGAATCAGAAACAAAATTCTAATTTACTTTCAATAAGTTTACAATATCAAAACCTACAGGATACTGAGCTTACCTCAATGCTTATGATTTTTAGATTTTATTTCGTTTCGGTGACGGTCCCTGATTGTAATGGACAAACGGCTTCTGAAAGAAAGAATTGAAAGAATACTCCTCCTCAAGCACTTCTAAAACTAGCCACTATTTTGGTACTGGTCGGCTTACAACCACTTACATTAGTAGTGAATATCGAAATAAAATTCATTTAACTCGAAATTTTTTAACTTTCAAATAATAAATTTAAACTAACTGCCATCCGACCGACAACTTCTACTTACCCTATAGAAAACTTTACAGAATTACAAAGAAAATACCCTGTTTTTCTTCCGTTTTAAGCATTTGTTTTTTATTTTGTCATCTTTGATTGGGTCTTTTACTTTTCTTTTATTTCTTTCTCATACTTTATGCAATAAATAAATTTATTTTGTTATCTGCTCAGTGTTATTCAGGTTAAACATTTATTCATATATATGGAACTAGTCGGCATTTTCCATTTCGGGTACTATGACCGATTTGAAAATATCATATAAACTAAAGTATAATGCTGTTGTTAAACCGGACTTGATTAAAGTCGGATTCATGCCCTTGTAGAAACCGGAAATGCCCTCCTCCCTGTATGTTAATCGTATACAGTCAGTGATGCCGATACAGATCTGATTGCGACCAAAGGTACGGCGCTCACCTTGAAATCCCTGCAGTTGCAAACGTTTCTTAATGAAATCCAAAGGGTATACTATGGCTTTGGAAACGACGCCGGCCATGCCACCTGTCAGCAGGTGGACCATAACGGGCAGTTGATGATTGGGCGGTTCCATGAGACTAATGAACAGATCGTTGGTTTTGTGGTAAAACATAAAATTGAAACCGATTAATGGGCCTATTTGTATGAGCGTTGTACCCAATCCACGGAATAGGCCATAAAAACCCTCTTTCCTGACAATGTCGGGTACGATGTGAACCACGCTGCTCTGGCGATTGGGATCCTGTCCCACCACTCGTGTCCTCACCACATCGAAGGGCATTGAGATGGTGGTACCTACACAGCCCGCCAAACCACCACTAAGAAAGTGACGAACGTTCTTACTGCTGTCCAGGTACTCGTATTTTCTCAGTTTCAAATCTATTTGTTCATATGACCAAAACTGGAACACCGTGTACAGCATAGTCAACATCTGACCCGCATTGTGACCCTTCCAAAATGCCAGAGCGCCTTCTTCTCTGTAAATCACCTTGGTAGCCTGCCACAGCGATGTGTATTTGGACGGATGTCCTTCCTCCACCGGCTCAAACTGCAACTGAAAGCGAATTTTGAGGACATCGAATGGTTGCGTTATGGTTCGCGTAAAGAATCCTGAGGCTGCACCGGCTGAGGCCTGTTTCAACTGGGTCACCAACGAATGGCTTTCAATGGCAGTTTTGTTAGGTGAGGTTCCCATTTGCACTTTTGCCTTTTAAGTCGCCGTCGTGTAATAATGAGGTTATTTCGGTATCGGTTTCGTCTTTTTAAACCTGGGATTAGTTTGGGATATAAAGGAGGATTGAGTACTTATCTGGAACGGAAACAAATGAAACAGAAATAGATTAATTTTAAGGATAGCAATTTACAGCAATGAATGTTGCTTTAAAAGCAAATTAGCATTTGATTGGACAATAGAAAAGTAAATTTTGTGTTAAAAGTGAAGTTTTTCCTCTTTTGTTGAAAACAGTTCAGATTTTGGTCGCACTTATTTGACCAACTTAGCGATTGATTTAGTTTTATTTCGGAAACATGACAACTTTCGCCACAAAAAAAATTTTAGTAGTTGAAAAATATTGCGAAATTTTCCATCAATGATCTGGAAAATCTCAAGCTCATGTGATGTCATACGCTTTCAGCTATTCCATAAACATATTTTTGTATGAAATGGAGTTGGGACTTCAGAAACCTTCTTCCCAAAAACACTTTTCTATCAAAAACCCTACAAAAACACATTTCTGTACAAAAGGCACGAAAAATCTCCACCAGATTTTTCCTACGCAAAAATCTACTCACCGAGACCTTCTATGCGAAAAGTCACTTTACCGACACTTATTTATGCGAAAAGTGTCTTCATCGACATTTCTCTGTGCGAAAAGTTTCTTCACAGACACCTTTCTACACGAAAAGCCTCTTTGTAGGCCTTTTTAATGGCGCTTCCCTATACAAAATATCTTTTCTACATTTTACAGTACAAGGAGTGCATTCGGTGCTTTCTTTATGAAAAATTTCCTAGAAAATACTGAAAATTCTCTGGATAGACACTTTTTATGTGAAAAGTTTCTTCCCTACAGGAAAAATGTCTCCCCACACTCTTGTTTACATGGGGCATTCCCATAGTCTCTTTTCTATGCAAAAGTGTTTTTACAAACATTTTTCTATGCAAAAAGTGTCTTTACAGACCATTTTCTAGCCTAAAATTGTCTTCATAGAGCCTCCTCTATCTGAAAAATTTCTTTAAAGACCCTCTTCCATCCTTTTCTATCCGGAAAGTGTCTTTACAAACCATTTTCTGTCCGAAAAGTGTCTTCACAGACCCTTTCCTATGCGAAGGTTGCTTCACAATCCCTGTTCTATGCGAAAAGTGTCTTCACAGACCCTTTTCTACCCGAAAAATGTCTTCACAAACCCTTTCTACTCCAAAATTGTCTTCACAGATCCCTTTCTTCTCCAAAATTGTCTTCACAGACCCTTTTCTACACCAAAATTGTCTTCACAGACCTTTTCTATCCGAAAAGTGTCTTCACAGACCCTTTTCTATGCAAAAGTGCCTTCACAAACCCTTTTCGATGCGAAAAGTGGCTTCACAGACCCTTTTCTACCCGAAAAGTGTCTTCACAGACCCTTTTCTACCCGAAAAGTGTCTTCACAGACCCTTTTCTACCCGAAAAGTGTCTTCACAGACCCTTTTCTACCCGAAAAGTGTCTTCGCAGACCCTTTTCTATTCGAAAAGTGGTTTTACAGACACTTTTCTATGCGAAATCTCTATGCGAAAAAATGCTCTTCTGAATACTTTTCTATACGAATTGTCTCTTCATCAGCATTTTTCTATATGAAGTGTCTATTCGAATGTCTGTTCGCCGATACTTTCTTTTTGCAGAGTCTCTTAGTAACCATTGAAAATTCTCTTGGTAAATACTTTATGAAAAGAGTATTTAAGAGTAACTTCACTAACTTTTTCTATATGAGAGGCGTCTTTCCAGATACTTTTCTTTATGAGTAATATCTCCAAATGAACATCATTTACAGGAAAAAAATGTCTAGCGTATTAATATACAATTTAAGTGAAATTCTATATTATTAATACAAATTATTCAAATAAAATTTTTTTTTATTAAATTCACTTCTTTCTGCTTTCTATCCATTAACCTGGGAAACGAATGTGTCCGCCGGATGTAACACTTTTATTCATTCTCCTTTCTATAATATTTATAACACTGCCACATGGCATTACGATTTCATATCTCACTCTCTCTCTCCCTCTCACTGTCCTCATGTACGAGTATATCATTCAGGGTGCCTGTCCTTCTGCCAATTGTAATTTTCTATTCATATTATTTCCATAATTTGTTATTTCTGTTCATTTCGTATAAATGTTCTTCCTTCCCAAGCTACAGGACGTTGTGTCACACTCACGAACGCACGGAGACAACGCAAACACATGCAGAAGGATAGTTGGAAGGACGACAGCGTACATACAACCACACATAAGACGATATTGAATAGTGTAACGGTCGGCTCATGTGGTGGTTATAGTGCTGACTAGCAACGGAACTGATATAAGGAAATATGTTTCATGTTCTGTGAATTCTCTTGACTTGTAGTCAGGCGAAGAAGATTCAACTCAATTTCAGTTCATTTCCATATAAATAAACATTTGAGGTTAGCATGTTGGGTTAAATTTTATTATAGTTAGAAATGCATGTGTACTCACATGTTCAAATTTACTTACAAAGTACATGAACTAATGAACAAACGAGCTGCTTAATACATACATATATATGTTATTTGCTTACAGTTGAGAAAAAAATTGAAAGTACTCCATAAAATGAAACAAATTTCCTTACATCGCATAAAAGAGATATGGGAGAGCATCTCATATTCAGTAACCTGGCACGCATTTTGTTTTTGACGCACTCAACAGGACCGGGACCTACAGTTAGGCGACGGTTCCAAACGTCTTTGTTTAAGAAGCTCTTAACAGACTTGTCGATAAGTCGGCTATAATATAAAAAATATATATAAAATAGTTTCTGCGAAGGCATTAGTATTATTGGGCATATCTCTGCACGAGGTTACTGTGAATATAGGAAATGGATCATTAAAGTAGAGCAAAAAAGTTGTCATGTAGAAAAGTGTCCATTAAGAAACTTTTGGAAAGAGTCACATTTCTTGCGAACATACTTTTTATGCACGAAAAAGAAATTTTTTATACTAAAAATCCTCTATTAAACCGATTTTTCTATGATCTCAATCCTGAAAACATATTTAGAAAAGAAAATTTGACATACAAATCCCATAAAATTTCTCGTTAAATGTTAGCTCTATTATTTATGCATAAAATCCCGTGAGAAGTCAACATGACATGATTTGATAGTTTGAAGATTAGAACCCCTCTTGCGTATCACAGTAAAAAGTTCCCTCCGAAAATCGCTACAAACCATCTCTTCGCATTGCAACAAGTCGGCGTTGAAGCTTTTTATGAAAGGATTTTTCATATGCAAGTATATCTACGAAGATATTTTTCGTATGGAATTTTTTGTAAATAGAATTTTTATAGAAAAAATAGAAAAAACAAATGTGTTTAAATTCCAATTAAATTTACGATATTTAATTGCCATTAGCAACACCAACACATTTTAAATAATTAATATGAATCGTATGCATATATAAAGGCGTTTCCTATAAGGACAGATAGATTTTGTCAGGTTATGCGGGCTATGCTGTTTCACCTTTTAAGCTCATTTGCTTGTTTTAATTTTTCAGACAATAAAGCAAAATTATTCTTCCCAGTCGTCCTTCCTACTCTACGTTTGATGCCCAAATTCGATGCGACCGGCTCAGTGAACAACCAGCCAACAATCATCTCTTGAACACCGCCGCTGCCCGTGAGAATATGCAGAAGAACTAGCCAATTCCGCGTCATGCATTAAAGCTTGGCCGTCCGTAGATACCGATAAATTTTTGTAGATTTATACAAAACCCAAGTAACCCAGAAGCTGATCATAGACAACGTTGTGGGTTCACTGATTGGGTTCTGAGGCGGACTCCTAATTCATATTCAACGACAAGATCCATCTTTGGATAAATTAATTCGTCAATAAGCAAAATTTGCCGAATTTGAGACGATGCCAATCCAAAAGATATCCACCAAACAGTAATGCTTTCTCAGAAAGTCAGAAAGTTTGGTGGTGTGGATTTTGGGCTGGCTACGTCATCGGTCCTCAGTTCTTGGAAAACGATGCATGCCGTTGCTATCACCGTCAACTGATAGCGCTATCGGTTCATGATAATTTTGTGTGTCCAAAAATTAGATTACGTGGATGTGAACGACATGGGAACAGGGTGGCTCTACTTGCCATACCGCTGTTGCCACAGTGATGGCACAAGCGAATTGAGCGCATGATTATATCAGGCAGAGATAACACGAATTCGCCACCAATGTCAGGCGATACACTTTTTCTTGTGGATTTTCTTAAATCGCAGACCTACCACAATAATACGAGTCCTAAAACTAGCTGTCCTGACGTAGATGGTGCCAGTAGTTTGAAAAAAAAAATTATTTTAATGAAAAGTGGCAACCTTATAAAACATATGTCTTAAGTTGCAAGGCGCCTCGATCTCAATGAATTTGTATACATAAGAAAAAACATTAGTCACCGCCATGTAATTCAATATTTCCATTTGAAAGGTCTCAGTCTAATCAATATTAAAACTGTGCTAGATTCTATTCTGTGGGAGTCTGCTTCTTCGTTCACGACTATAACAAATTGGGTAGCAGAGTTCCAACGAGGCCCTACAAGCTGCCAAGATGAATACCGTAGCGGTAGACATTGCTAAGAAAATCCACAAAATTGTATTGGATGAACGTCGGGGAAGGTGCGTGAGCTAGCTGAAATGATGGGCATTTCAAAAAGTGCTATACATCGTATATTGACCGAAAATTTCATAATGAGAAAGCTGTGCGCAAGATGGTGCAGCTTTTGCTTTCAATAGAGCAAAAACAGCGTCGTGCAGATGTTTCAGTAGAATGTATGGCGATGTTTCACCGCAATAAAGCATAATTTTTGCACCAATTTGTAACCATTGATTAGACATGAGCATTGATTAGACCTAAGACAAAGACACAGTCAAAGCAGTGGATTGGAATAGGAGAATCGTGTCGGAAAAAGACGAAGACGGTTTCATCTGCAGGCAAGATCATGGCGTCAGTCTTTTGGGATGCGCACAAAATTATTTTTATTAATTACCTCCAGAAAGAAAAAGCTTCAACGAAAATAAGCGTTACGCTAATTTATTGCAACATATAGGTGATGAAATTCGGCTATTCGGCCGGTTTTGGGAGCGCCTTCGTACAAAAACGATGGATGTCTCCAAAATCAACAAAATAATTGCTCAAATTCAGCTTAACCCAAGCACCAGTTGAAACTCTCTCAGTCTGTTTTATTCAGTTTTAACATCCGCCCGTTCCCATTGGAAAACCCTTTACCAGCCACAAATTAGTTTCACATTAACAAGCTGCATTGTACGCTATTTAATTAATCATCATAATATTAATATTATGTATTAATTTTTACAATAAGGTGAAAACTTTCAAAAGCATTTGTCTAGTACGAGGTGTGTTCAAAAAATAAGGTGAATTTTCATTTTTCTCAAAAAATATTCATTTACTTATCTCCTTCAAAGTAATCCCCCTCAGATATAATAGACTTGTGCCAGCGTTTTTTCCAATCCTCGAAGCAGTAAAGTTTGTGTGAACACATCTTCCATATAGAAAAATAAAGCTGTTATGATACTATACGGCTTAGATGTTACCCCAAAGACACTTTTTGTACGGATAAATAGCAATCCTGTTTAGAAATGTCTAAAGACCATGTTAATATTGAAAACCTTCTCTGTAAACGCTCTTTTTACATAGAATAACGTCTATGAAAATCTTTTTCGTATTAAAAGTAATCTATTATGGGACACTTCTCGTAAATAATTTTCTATGAGGACAATAGAAGAAAGTTTACCTTTCACAAGGGTATATATTCGAAAAAAGGGTATATAAAGCGACTTTTTGTATATAAAAATATCTACGGAAACGAATTTCGTATTTACACCTATCTACGAAGAAAATTTTCTATGAAAAAAATTTTCATTTATAAAAAATAGCCTAAAATAGAGCCGATATCAAAGAAACCAAATTTCACATCGAAATATATGGAAGCCGCCATATTTGATATAGACAAGTTTTTGTAGACAACTTTATCTTTGAAGATAATTTTTATGTAAAAATATTTCTACAAATAATCTTTTCACATGGCCTAAAGTCTGTGAAACAAAATATTGAAAATATTCGACATGCACATAAATATCTATGCAGATACTTTTCGCATGGAAAAAAGACAATTTTCATACAGAGAAGTTTCTAAGAAAACGCTTTCTGCACGCAGAGAAATGTCCATAAAAATAAGTTATCATATAGAAATGAATCATTCAAAAGACATAGAAAAAATATAGGTTAAGTTTCTTATATGGGACAAAAATGTAATTTCCTCTAGGAAGAAGGCAATTTTCTTACAATAGAATATCTATGAAAACAAGTTTGATATGGAAAAGCTTATGGATGCACACGTGAGAAACTTTTCCACAAGAGAATGCGTAAAAAAATTTATGAAACATAATGCTGAAAAAGACAAGAGGCAATAGAAGACAATGTAGAAAGTAGTATGAATAGATATCTTTTATGCAGAATTGAGTTTAAAATGACAATGTTAATCTAGAAAAATGTCTGTGATAACCTTTCCATAAAAAAAGAGTCTGTGAGTGCATTTGCCATAAAGACAAATGTCGACGAAAACAATCATCATATACGAAAATTTCTATAAAGACAATGTTCTTATAGAAACATTTCTTATAAACGCTTTTAACACAAGAAGGAGGCGCTTTCTGTATAGAAAAGTTTCTACAGTGACTGTTTTCCTGTAATACAAGAAGTTACAAAAATTTAATCTAGGAACTAATCTGTGAATACATTTGTCAAACGTGCGACGTATCCATGTAGTCAGTTTTAATGTGCCGAAATTTCTACAAAGGGCAATGTTATTGTAGAAAAATGCCTAAGACTACATTTTTCTCATAGCCAGGTGTATATGAAGACACTTTTCTTAGAGAAAATTTAATAATAACGTACAAATAAAAGTTACGTGCATGAAGATAAATTCAGAATTTAATTTAGTAAAGAAAAAAACCACATAATTTAACAAAGCTCTGTTAGACACTTCACAGCGCTCTGTTAGCATATGAAAATGACCGATTATATTAAGAAACAAGATTTTTAGGTTATTTGTATAAAAACATATATATTTATAAATAAATTAGATAGGCCAGACATCAAAATTAACATATTTGAAGCAGTAACATGAAACATGGAATGGGACCATGAACATTTTCCCGAGAAATCATATGATATTTAAATGTAAATGTCTCATGGGCGCAGTGGACGAATATGTTATGTATGTGGCTAACATAAAAAATCGCTACGAAGGACTATATATGTATATATGTAACTATAACATATATAGAATTTTGAAATCTCACTTAAGTGTCATTGTATCAAAAGACACAGAAGGCGGTCTGTGCCTGAAAATCATTAACAATAATAATACAAATCATGTTCTTGTATGTTAATATTTATATTTAGACATATGACGTGCCATTGGTTTTAAAAATTGCTTTGAATATTGCATTTCATTTAGACGTAGGGATTGCATGTAACTATGCAACAATAATAATATTGAATAAACTTGATTTCTTCTTGTTTTTGTGTTTTTTTTTTTGCTCCCCACTGTAATTTTCAATAAATCTGCTGTACAGATACAAGGATTCAGACAGATTCAACATTTATGAGCATTTAAATTGAATTATACATTTATACGATAACGAGCCGAGTGAGGAGTGAGGAGGGAGTATTTTCGAGTGTTATTAGAAATGTAAATTTATCTTCGTAAATAATTAATTGATGTTAAAATCTTCAAAGACACACACACAATGAATCATAAATCATCCTTAGAAATTGAAATTTGATTACATTTAAATTGCAACAATGGGCAATTTTACAAAGGCACAACGTTGCTGGATTGAGGCTATTTATATAAAAGAAATCATCCCGCTCATACGGAAACGGAAACGGGAAACAAGTTTCGCAAGAAAACAGTGCGCACAACATAAATTAGTCTTTAGCAAGAAATAATTTCTTATTTTCTTCACTTCTCCACATTTTTGTTTTTTTTTTTCTTGTTTTTGTTCTTCTTTACATTTTCTAATAATAATTCCCTTCTCCAGCAATTATGGCTCATTTTAATAACGCCCGTTGTCTTGACTTCGTTTCTTTGCAGTTGCCAAACAGCAGGTTGTAGCCTACACACAAAAATCACAAATCAAACATGAAAATCGTCACATACAACTGGTCCGGGAATATGGATTCCATCCGCGCAACAAAGCGACCGTGGAAGATGGGGATGTTTTGCCACGGAAATTCGAACCATTTCCGGAGAATATGTATGGCCGGCCACTAGAGGAAATTGATCATTTCATATACGAGGAGGTAAGTGACATTTTTAGGATTAACACAAATCGACAAAGACAAAAATGTTTTAGAAAAAAATCGCATAGATTTCGAGGAATGCTACAAGGTTGTTTGCACACGAACGAAAGGATGCAAAATACCAATTTGTTGTTAACACCATTACAAATATAGGCCATAAAAGTAGCCATAAACGTAATAGTATAACAAAAACATTTTGGGTAAACATATCAAAAAAAGAAGTATACAATATTTAATATGTTAATAATTGAAAAGACGACAAGATAAACATAGTTTACACAAAAGATATGATGTAGAACATTCTCTCTAGGACACGTTTACTCAATGACCCTTTTAGAAAGACGTCCCGTCATATGCCCAGCTCAATATCAATTAATTTAAATTTCATCAGGTTAAATGAACAATTTTATCTACCTAAGTGCACAATGGCATGTAAAACGCTTTTATGGAACTTGTTCTAACTAGGACTGCATGCCTGTTGGTATGAAACGTACAAGTATTTACAAATGTATACGTCCTGGTATACCATTATTAATGTTAATCATACGCTTGGAAGTTAATTGTAATAAGAAAACGTGTTCATAATAACCTTATGCAATTGAAAAGCAGTCAATTTATTTGTGGACACGGAATATATTTTTATTATAAAGGAATCCTAATAACCTACATCGCATGCGATTCATATTGTGTTATGACTAATATTTGGTTATAAATGAATCCTAATAAGCTGCATCGCATGCGACTGTTGAGTGCGATAGCCAAAATTATGAGAAACAATGTAAGAATTGATTTAGCAATGCCCGACTGTCGGCGTGCTTATCAATCCATGTATTCTTATAAACACCGTAGCAGTCGCACTTATGCATTTATTTCAGAAACAAAGAGAAAATATATAGAAAATATTTCCCATCTTTTTTTTGTCTTCTTGGTTGGGTTGGCTAGTTTTAGAACCGGCCTCGCAATACGCTTTATAATTGTGGGGTCGGAATTGAATAATAATCCTCAGCAACCTTTAAATGATTGCATTTTTGAAGAATATTTAGGTCCAAAAAAATCGTACAAAAGATCAGCAAATGATTTGTGAGACAAAGTTCACCAGCCATCCTCTACTTCATCGTAGTTAACTTCAGTTAAAATGTTGACGACCATCCAGAATAACGCGAAACTTCCACCACATTTCGATCGCTTTTCAATGCATGTGTTTTTGATACAATCAACTCACCGTAAGGTTTATGTAAGATTTCCAGCGATTCGATACGCGAAATTTCAATAATTAATAATACTAAATTTGAGACAAATTCGATCTTTGGAGCAATAAAAAAGCTGAACTGTTGAACGCAAAGCACTCTCCTTCACGGCAATGCTAGCTCTCACAGGTCGGTTCAAACAGGTCGGCAAATAGCTGCGAAAAAACAATTGCTGAAATTCAATTACTTGCGTAATTTAAATTGACAATGAGTATTGCTTTCAGACCTAGCACTACATACTAATAATTGGAAACTGTAAAAAATTTATAATTTCCCATTCCATTCTCCATGCGAGAAATGGTTTAAATGGCTTCAAATATTCTATTAATATGGAACCAAACAAAACAAAATAGTTTATTCAGTTGTTCATGTTTACTTCGGTCTGTGTAATAGAACTTTTTCGCTTATATAAGTTTTGTTTTCCTGAGATAGCGGAATTTGAAACTGAGTGTTATCTCTACCAAATTTAAAGTCATGAGCACTTGCATTTGAGTTGTGTTTGGTTTTATACAACTCAAAAAACAATTTCGACGACTTTTACTATGTGTGATTTTGTTGAGTAAAGAAGTTGAAATTATGTTTACGAAATTTAATTTCTTATTAGAAACGTTTAGAACGTTGCAGAAGGCATTTATTGAATGGACTTTTTTGCAAGGAAATTTTTACGAAAAAAAGATAAAGAGCATTCTGGACAACCATCAACCTCCACCGATGAAAGTCATCCCCAACAATTTCAATTTTTTTTATCAAAATCTATCAGTTAACGATTAGAAAATTTTCAAATAATACTGGCATTTCAAACGCATCAGTCAACTCCATTTTTAAAATATATTTTCAGCATCAGATGCGTCAAATTTCGATCGGCTCTTAAAACCAATCCTTCATGACTAACAATCAGTTAACGATTAGAAAATTTTCAAATAATGCTGGCATTTCAAACACATCAGTCAACTCCATTTTTAAAATATATTTTCAGCATCAGATGCGTCAAATTTCGATCGGCACTTAAAACCAATCCTTCATGGCCAACTAGTAGGTGAGTCTCGCCGTAAAGGCCTTACCCGCGGTGTGCGACACCATGCGATTGCCAACGCCCCCCTGGGATAGCCAAGTAAAACTTGGACTATCTAGGAAAAGGGACTGACGATTTGGGTACTACTGCAATTGTCAGCCCTTTCTTCCAGCCAGAAGGTACCAAATTGTTTATGCCAATACCCACTGCTACTCTATGTTGAATTGCTACTCTATGGACCTGTAGCAATGCAACTCCACATTCGAGCACAAAGTCTCTACCAGCGATTTTGGTATCAACCACAACCCGCTTGATGCTCCCACTAGGGGTTCTACACCAAATGTTCAGGCGGAAACTTAGTCCTGGGGCATCCTGATCCTCACGCTACCGGCCAAGCTCACCGGTTGTAGCTGCATAGCAAAGCAAAAGGAAAGCTACTATCAAATTGTGATTTATACACCATACGAGGTGTGTTCAAAAATTAAGGTGAATTTGCAAATTCACCGTACATTCGACTTTCGATTATGTTTTTGTCGAAATTTGAAAATTCACCTTATTTTTTGAACACACCTCGTACTTTACGGGATTGGAGCCCTAGGGCAAAAGAGTACAGGCAACCGTGGCGAAGATGAAGTAAGGCCTCACAAATTAAATTTGTTAGTTTTGCCAAAAAATTTGGCTAAAATCATTTCACAATCTACATACCCGCCTGATTTAGCATCGCATTACAGGGTGGCTCACGAATTGTGCTACAATGTCACAGTAACTGTCAATGGGAATCGATATTTAAAGATGTTGATGGAGTTTTTTTTACCCACAACTGCGCCAAAGACGTGTCCGTTTCAGCAGCATTTGGTTTAAGCAAAATGGAGCAACCGCACACATAGTCAATCCGGTTATGGCAGACAAACTCAATATACCGTTTCGGGGACACTGTTTTGAGTCGGTTGAAGAGATTCAAGCTTTCGAGTCAAAGGGGATTTTATTCAAAATAGTGCAGAAATTATGCAAAAAGGGGCACAATTGCCGATTCTCTTACTATACTTTTCCACATATATAATAGAAGAACTAAAGTTAATATACGCTAAAACTGTAACGTGATTTCGATTTTTCCAATTACCTCACCTTGGCAATCCATTAATAGCGCAATAATGCAATACCCTTTAATAGTATATCAAACTACAAGGCTGTTGCTGTCAAAGGAGGCTAAAACCACAGAATACTGATCTGGCTATTAATGGCATACATCTGTTACACCATATTAACCATTTAATTAACATACAATGTTGCCTCGTTAATCGAAGGTGATTCGTATAAATATATGTATATTATATGCATATATTCAGCTACTTTTGTATATGTACATATATATACTGTTTTATTGTGTATGTGGGGTTTATTAATATTGTCATAATTACGATTATATACGAGTATGTGTTATAAAGGCATAAATATGTACATACAGTTACATATAACTGTTATATACATATATAAAAGTAAATATATATCTACATTTAAATATATTATAGGGAGAGGCCAGTTGGCAGATGGACAAGCAAGAGAGTATGAGAGGGTATAAATTACAAAAAAAAATTGCCTGCTGTCGATTAATATTTTAACACTACAATAGCAGCAATCATTTAATGACACTCTCACTATAAATATTACAAAACTATGCATTACACCACAGGCAAATCCGCCTTGCCTCTCTGTATTTGTTGTTCCCCTTTTAGAACCCACTGCGTTGCATTTTCTAAACCTTCCGTCCGTATTTGGACAAACTGTCTCCGCCCTTTGTGTACCTCTCAAGGTACGGCACAACACAGAATACAATCGCATAAAGAAAACATTTTATGTTCGGCCCCTATAGCTGAGGGCATAAACACGAACGGATGCGATGGGTAGCACAACAGGATCTAAGTGTGTGAGTGCGTTGGTGCGTGTAGGTACGGAATTGTGATTGTGCGCTGTGATTGGTACAGGTTGCGTTTAGTGTTAGAATTTTCTATTATAATAACATCTGATTATTTATTACTTAGGATTACATTTAATGTTTTTTCTTTCTTGCTGGTTGCTCGAGCGGCAGGCAACTTTCACATTTTTAATGTCAAAACTCTGTTATCTGTTTTTGTAACGTTTACTCTTGAGCTTCAGTTCTGTTTTAGTCGTTGTATTCTCTAATAACAAATTTGACACAGCGATACTGATATTTCAAATGGGAATTTGTTGGCCATAATCGCTCTAGGCGACAATCATTTGATGGACGAACGTAACGTTTTTTTTTTTTTTTTCTTTTTATTTTGGCGCATTTAATATAAAAATGCCATTAACAAAATTTATGTTCGAAGAGTTTGGAATCTTTTTCTAAATTGCCGGATGTATTTTTACATTTATGACTATAAAGCCAGTCTGCATACATCACTAGAAAGATAGTGGAATATATGCTAACTATCATAGCTTTTGTAAGATATTAGTTTATCGTAAAAAGAAAAAATTTGAAAAAATTTGTAGCAAAATTTACTCTCTTTTGTGCACGGAAAGTTATGAACAAATTTTAAACAATTTCTATGGTCAATTGGTTAACTTACTGCTAAGGTCTGGTCTCCAATGAATAAAACGATATATATATATATATATATATATATATATATAAACGTTTTCCTTTCATCGGTGTCTTCAGTTTTGGGAAAGTCAGCGTGGGCCAAGTCCGGTGAATACGATGGTTGAGGCATGATTGCGGTTTTGTTTTTGGCCAAAAACTCACGCACAAGCATCGATGTGTGAGTGGTGCGTTTAATGGTGCAAAACCGATGATTTGTTTTTCCACAATTCTGTGCGTTTCTGACAAATTGTTTCGCGCAAACGGCGCATAACTTCATTGACCGTACGACCTTGTGGCAAGAATTCATGATGCACCACGCCATTGCAATCGTAGAAAACAGTGAGCAAAACCTTC
>JAHXMU010000101.1:8469898-8534590 GCA_019455685.1 Philornis downsi | reverse complement strand
CATTTGCATGAAGATATTCGTACAAATAGTAGGAATTTATGGGCGGATAACTTTTGGTTTGTGCACATCTACAGCGTGCCGTCTCACATTGCATTGGCTCTTGGTGTGTTTTCACGCTTCACAATCTACATACTCGCATAATTTAATTATAATTTAATAATAATAATAATTTAATAATAATATTTATTTATTTATTTGTATTGCTAACTAACAATAATAAAATTGTTAATTAGCGGAGGTAGCCAGAGCATCAAAGGCCTTAGGCTAATTTAATAATAATAATAATAATTTAATAATAATAATATAATTTAATAATAATAATAATCACTGTGACGCCTGACTATTCGTTAAACTCAAAAGGCCGGTCCGGGACATCGTTTTGAGCCGGTTGAGTGCATTCAACATGAATCGCAGAACGCTTTGTAGACCATACCGGAAGTCGACTATTTGGCGTGCTTCTAGGATTTTAAACATGTTGGGATGAGCCCACTGTGTCCGGAAGAGATACCTTGAAGATGATAAAATAGATTTGGACTAATAAATAAAGGCTTTTTGAAAGAAATTAAGGACTTGTTTTACTTTTTGGACATTGAAGTGTATTCCTGATCGCCGTAAAAATCGATTTTGATCTAAGCACGCCTGTCTGTTCTTTCGCGTACCGAAAGCACGTCAATGTTCGCATTGCTTGGCCACCAGTCTGAGATTTGCTACAAAAGTGTCCCATTCTTATCGGCAGGGTGAGCAAAATCGATTAGATAGAAAAAAATTAACCGTACAAAGACTGAACCTAAGTCTATGAAAGCAATAATTTTTCGAAGTTATTCAACAATTCTACTATTTATTCGTTAGTAAAAAGCAAAATTCCTTAGTGTTGTATAGATATTGGAAAAAAGATCACGACTCATATAAGAAATTGATCTGATTGTGTTAAGAAATTTACCTGATTGTGGGTGTGGTCAATGAAAAATATTTAAAATAACAATTTTCACCGAAAAAATGGACTAATTCAATACACACTGCATGACAGAAAGACGTTTTTTTCATGTCCAGATATCTGGCGATGTCTCGAAGCAATGCCTTCAGATTTTAGATAACAAAAAAATCAATTTATTAGTAAAAACTTGCTCATAGAAGAAGTGAACTCTTTGAAATAAGGTTAGACAATCATACTGTTCGTTTATCAACTAAAAGCTACATATCATGGCAGAGAACAGATTTTGAAAAACCCCACACTAATTCATAAAATATTCACGGGACCACCATAAAGAGAGTTTTTTCTGGCACTTCCTTTTGACCAGCCATAAGTCGGTATGAGGTTTACAATGTCATGGCGCGCAATTTTCATGAGGGGAAAAAACTTACTGGTTGAAGGAATCAGTGCAACTTTTAAAAAATGATTTCTTTTCCCTAATTTAATTAATTTAAAAGCAATAACGGGTGGTTTTTGAGAGATGCCGGAAGATTCCAATCGTAATGGACCGCATCAGCTAAGGGCGTATTTATTGAATAATGCCGAGATGTACGAATTTCCAATGGAAAATTAACATAAGTCGATTTATCGTGTGCAAGAAGAAGCCGTTTCTGAAACATGCATACATGAGAATGAGTCCGTAAACCACCCATTATACTGTGGACCGCACCACATAATAACGGGTATATAAGCTGGATATATAAGCAGCTGAACTCATCGATCCTCTTTAACTTTTTGCCTGTTTACTTGTATTCATTGTAATTGTTGATTATTCTGAAGTTATAGACTCTATTCTGGAATTCGGACATAACAATGATAGCAAATGCAAGATGAAAATGAAAACTAATAATGACATATTGTTCTTTAAATTTATAAATTGACGTAACGATGGTGCCTGTAATTTGAAAATTATTTAGTTGAAAAGTGGCAACCTTATAAAACATATGTTTTAATTTTCAAGGCGCCACGTTGTTTAGTATTTTTATTTAAGCCATTAAAAGTAAATTTGCAAACATTGAAAAAACTGGCCACCGCTATGTAATTCAATATTTCCATTCGAAAGGTCTTAGCCCAACCAATAGTAAAGCCAAGCTAGATTCCACTATGAGGAGTCTGCTGCTTCGTTTAATACTGTAAAATATTGGGTAGCAAACCGTACGAGCCGCCAAGACGAACACCGTAGTGGTCGACCAATACAGGTGGCCACGCCAAACACTGTGAAGAAAATCACAAAATGATATTGAATGACTGTCGGCCGAAGATTTGAAGATGAGAAAGCTGTGAGCTAAATAAGTGCCACGCCTACTTTCAGCAGAGTAAATGGGTGAGACATGGGTCCACTACTTCACACTTGAGATAAAGGAACAGCCAAAGTAGTGGACTGGAATGGGAGAAACGTGTACAAAGAAAGCGAACACAGTTCCATTTGCAGGCAAGGTCATGGCGCGTATTTTTTAGGATGGGCATGGTAGTATTTTTATTGAACATCTTCAGAAAGGAACAACTATCAACGGCAAATATTGTGCTAATTTATTGCAGCATTTAGGTGATGAAATTATAGAAAAAAGGCCGCATTTGGCAAAACAGAAAGTGTTGTTTCATCAGGACAATGCTCTAGATTACGGGTCCACTATTGCGATGGCCAATATTAATGAATTAAAGTTCAAATTGCTGTATCACACGCGTTATTCGCCAGATTTAGTTCCCTTGGACTATTTTCTATTTCCAAACTTGAAAAAATGGCTTTGTGATAAAAGATTGGCCAACAATAAAGAGGTGGAGTCTGCAGTTGATAACTATTTTAAGGGATATAGAAGCTATAGAATATCGTTAGAAAAAGTGTATCGAGCTAAAAGCAGAATATATTGGAAAATAAAAAAAAATCCCAAATTTTTTGTCTTCTTTCCTAGGTCGGCTCGCACATAGCATTCTCTGCTCGTAAAAATGTACAAATCAAAATTTCAAGACTTCAATTCCATATATTATGGAATAGGCTTTAGTAGAATACATAAACCGAAAAACGCAAAACTCGTTTGGAAATCACATAGAAAACGTCTCTTTTACGTCGGTAGTAAGGATTGTGAACAACATTTAAATGACTTTATTCCTAAAACCCGAAATGAGTTAATCCATTTCGGTTGGCTTCTTCCCCCCTCCCCTTCTGAATTAATTTTGCAAAATTTTAGTTGCTGTTGCATTAAATAATCGATTAAGATTTCTTAGAACATAAGAGAATGACAGTGAAACTTAGAGCTTAAAACAACTTCAACGATTAAGAAAACTCACCATTCGATTTCAGAAACAAGGCGTTTAATGCACCATAATTTGTAAACCATACTGGTTTTGTAGCTAATTAGTAATAGTTTTCTACAGAAAGTTATAGTAAAACATGAAAAAATATAAAGCAAACATTCAAATTGATCCTTTCTTAGCAGTTGAACTGGATTAATCCATTTCGGTTAGTTTATTTTCCTCTCGTATTGATTACTTTAACAAAACTTTGATTTCTGTTGAATTAAATGATCGAATTCTTATCGGAAAGTAATACAATGATAACACTGTGAAACATTTTTGGGGTTTGTGTGTGGGGGTGAGAAATTTCAAGTCAGGGCGATGGTACTAGGTCAGTATAGTAAAATCCTCAAAGGGTTTCGCGTTCGTATGTGTCAGTTTTTTTTATGACCTTTTACATTTTCTCAGAATTAAAAAAAAGTAATAAACAAAATGTTATTTGATTTTTATGGTTGCTGTAAAAAACTGAAAAACGGTCATAAATGTGCGCGAACAATTAAAAGGAAAAAAGGAAAGTGCACTTTTGTAATTATTTGGGTTTTTTCTGTTGGCTACCTGCATGATTTTTTTACACAAATTGCACCCACATTCATGTGTGGTCATGTTTTAGAACGTCAGTAAAATATTGAAAAATACGTAGTACAAATAGGTGTTCATTGTTCGATTTTTGTCATTCATTTTGTCATAGAATATGGAACTGTGCAATCCAGATATAAATAGCTTTTGCTACTGCTGCAGTCAATATGTCTCAACACATAAAAAAAGGGGAAATTTCAGTACTGATTTTGTTCAAATATACGAGATGTACTTCAACCAAAATGTTATAGTGAACAAAAATTGGGTGCCAAATATAGCGTGTAAAAGCTGCTACAACCGTCTAATGGATCGGAAAAATTGAAGACGTGAAAGTATGCCATTCGGTATCCCAATGACTTGGACTAATCCTGGCGAAGGTCACAATCCATTGAATTGCTATGCATGTGCGAATAAAGGAGCCGCAGAAAGGATAAGAAAATCGTATAATTACGTTGGTGTTACAAGTGTCGCAACACCATTGCCTCATTCGGACGACATTCCTGTGCCAAAAGCTTCTAGCCCAAATATTTTATCTTCTATGACTGCTCCATCAGTATCCCATGAGCCAATTTTAATAAATCAAAATAAGCTTGATTCAATTGTTGCCAAATTGGAATTAACACAGCATAAATCGGAAGAGCTGGCTTTGTTTTTGAAATCAAACAATTTGTTGGCACCCGGTGTGACAGCTTATCGAAGTCGTCAGGCAACACTCCAAAGTTTATTCCTTGTGAATGATGGAAAAACTTCTGCATATTGCCCGGATGTAGGGAAATTGATGGACGCAATGGAAATAAAATATGAAGCAGATGACTGGAGATTATTTATTGACAGTTCAAAACTCAGCTTGAAGGCAGTTTTACTGCATAAGACCAATAAAAAACCTTCAGTTCCAATCGCCTTTAGTACAGAAACGAAAGAAACATATGATGCACTGGAAAATATTTTGAAAATGGTTAACTACGCCAAACATAGGTGGCGCATATGCTGCGATTTAAAAGTTGTAGCTATGCTTTGCGGTCTTCAAAGCGGCTATATAAAATATATGTGCTTTTTGTGCGATTGGGACACACGATTTTCCGGTGACCAATATGCATGCCACGGATGGAAACTCAGAGAGCACAGCAGGTTACAAATGGTCAATATTATTCGTGAGCCTCTAGTACCGAAGGAGAAGATATTGCTGCCTCCACTGCATATTAAACTTGGAATTCTTAAAAATTTCATCAAAACTATCGCCAAAAGAGATGAAGTTTTCTTGTGTTTAAAACTAATTTACCCGAGACTCAGCGAAAGTAAAATTAAAGAAGGTAAGTTATAATATCACATTCATTTCCCATCTTTACAAATTCATTTTTTCCAATCAGGCGTACTAAATGGTCCAAATATACGAAAGCTGATTAAAAGTGACGCATTCAACAATATTTTGGTTGACACTGAATTGGATACATGGCAGGCAATCAAAGAAGTAATAGAAGGCTTGTTGGGAAAGCATCGTTCTACCAACTACGATGTTTCTGTCGCAAGGATGTTAAGATCGTTCTCGAAAATTGGTGTCCTCATGTCCTTGAAAATCCATTATTTACATCATCATCTGGACTACTTCAGCAAACAATTGGCTACCGAATCTGATGAACAAGGCGAACGCTATCATCAAGTTGCTATGCCATTTGAAATGAGGTAATACTGATTTTTTATTTTTTCAAACTCATTTTAATAAAACAAAAACTTACAGATAAAAAGTCGCCGAGTGCAATAATTGCGGAAATTTGCTGGTGGAGTAAGCTTGTGTGGCAAGACAAGGATGATCCTGATAATAAAGAAATTTCAGGAGGTGCAGAAGCGCCAGCAGTGGAGTCACACATTGACATTATGTGTGGTTCAGAAACTGATGACAGCGATGAATGCGATGCCAATAGTCCCGAACAACCACCATCGAAAAAGTCTAGGCAATATTTATTAAAATAAATAAAAATAAAAAATTATAAAAATGTTTACTTTATTTTTTTAGTAGTTTATGGCCAGAAGTCTGGAGTTATTGGGGAAAATTTATAAAAAACCGCGATAAATGACACTTTTTTGAATAAAAACAAATATCAATATTCTTGTCAAAATGGGATACCTTCACTTAATTGTAAATAAAAACAAAACGCGTTAATCGATTTCTATGATCTATGCCGCATTTTGTTTATAGGTTATGTGGCCTTACGTAAAAGTTATAAGACTTGACACTTTTTTCCGTTTGAGATTTATATGATTAAAAAAAAAAAAAAAAATTTTTTGACAAAATTTTCTTCATAAATTTATTTATAATTGCAAAAATGTTGATTTGGTAGAGAAACAGTATATGAATGGATTAAAGGAAATGTAATTCTCAATTTTTCTCAATTTGTTTCAGCAAAATCGAACTAATCGTTCTCGAGCTATGTCAAACTACGTTTTTGCCAAAGTTTTACAACTAAGCGAAAAAACATCAAGATAAGGAAAAAATGTAAAACGTCATAAAAAAAACTGACACATACGAACGCGAAACCCTTTGAGGATTTTACTATACTGACCTAGTACCATCACCCTGACTTGGAATTTCTCACCCCCCAGATTGGCTGTTGTACTGTGTAATTAAACCTTTGACGGTAAAATTCCTTCTCATTAAAATATTTCAGTTTTATTTACAATTGTACCAAATATTTACAATGGTCAAGTATTTACTATCAAAAATTGCATCGAAAACCACAGTTCATAGACGGCCTAAATACACATAACTGCCACAACCAACTAGCTATCATTGGCCCCAACCACGTGTTTCTTTAGAGACGAGAATTTCGCTGCTTTCAGTTACTGGTTCATTTCATTCACCCATCCGTCTATCTATCTATTCAAGCCCAATGAGAGTGACCATAACCATTATTATCATTATATTTTCACGCTATTTTTTGCCGTTCGCATTAAAGCCGCAATTTTTTGTTATTTTTTCTACTCATTTCGGATAACCAACAAACTTTTATTTTTAGCATCATTTTTATAACTTCATTTTTGTTATTCTTTTTGTTTCTTAGTCAGTCAGTCAATCTCAGTTCAGAAAATATCACGCGATTTGTCAGATCATTATTTTATATGTGCTGAAAAAGTTTGAAAAAAAAACCCAAAACAATTTGTTTATTTTGTTAACAAAATGAATGGTTGGGGGAAAAAACCCCAAAACTATGATTAATGTTTAGTAGTAGTTGCTTGACTATTTTTTGCGCGAAATGTTTGCTAGCAAAAAATGCCGATAATTAGTTAGAAATCCGAATATTTTTGGCTAATTTGTGTTTATTTATAAGACAATTATGTTCAATCTGTGGATTTCTGTAACTAATTAACAGTTGTTTGATAAAACAAACCAGAAATGGAAGCAAATCTTAACAATGACCACATCCAATTATGAATAGAAAATATTGTCAGAAAACATTTGATATGATATATTGCTTTATTGGGTATTTATGGGTGCCAAAAGTCGGTCCAAAATTTCCAAATTTAATATATTCATATAACCAAATCCTACCAGCTTACCGGTGCTATAATTTTATCTTTATATAAGAACTTGAGATGGCTAAAATAGTGCATAATATGGACTTTTTCACAAAAGAAAGGAAAATGTTATGATGGGGTAAGACTTCCCATTACAGCGTTTCCAGGTAGGGTTTAATGGGCTTGGCCACTTAAGGTCGAGCGTAGTCATGCTGAATTATGCTATTCCTTTTTTATCGCTAAAGCAGTTGTTCACAGGCGATAAAACGATGCTTAACGTCCTGTTGAAACCTCATAATGAACCCAAGTTCCTTGATTTTGAATCATTCCCAACGCATGAAATCGCTTGGAAGTGAGTTGGGGGGTATCTCCTAATACTGGAGCAAGCTCTATCTGCGTTTGACATGGATTCCCATCAAGCAATGCCGTCAATTCAGTATCTTCGAAGGTTTTTCGTCTTCCTTCACGCGAACGGTCATCGACATCAAAATCACAGTCTTTAAAGCGACGGATCCGATCTTGACACGCATGAGCAGCATCTCCATAAGCGTTCCGAAGCTCTCGATTAACTTCAGCCGCGGTTTTCTTCGATTGAAAAGAGAAAATCAATACTTTCCGCATATGACGATTATTTGACACAAAATCATACATATTCACACAACCAAAAGAATATGACTTTAAATAAAGTCAGTAATATTGTCGAGGCGGTATGTCCACCATATGCCTAAGTTTGGCTCATGACATTCAGGTTATGGCAGAATCGGCTAACACTTACAGCTGGCGCTATCTCTTGGCAAACAACGGGAACTTAGCTGCGCACCTAATATGAAATTAAAGACAAATTTGAATTACAAAATATGATTTTTCGTAATGCTTATTTTTGGTTCACCACCAATCTACTGTAGGTAAAGATAGGACAGAGACTGATTTAATGGTAGACGCGCAAGGCCCCTCACCTGAGGGCCACAAAACCCAAAACTTTTTTCTGTAACTACAAATTTTGATAAATGTACATAATTAACAAATGCCCGCTACTTTGTACGGGTGATTCCACATTTTAAATGAAAATTAATACAGAAATTGAATTCCTCCTACTTTCATTTAGCACTGCGAGGAAAGTCTTTCTGCCAATTTCGAAGATTCTGACTTTATTTTAATCCTACATTCGATTGAACTCCTAATAATTCAAGCTCAATTCACTTTATTGTCATTGCAGCTCTTTATCCTAGATGATGGTATCGTTTTTGTTCCTTCTCGTCTTTTAGAGCTAAACAATGCCCAATTCAAACTGCTAGGATCGTGGAAATTGGTATCCGCAATCCTTTTCTAGTGCCATCACTCATCTCGAGCGGCAAGATTTAGAATCATGGAAATAAGTGCAAGTATTGCCCTTCCAAATGAGATATCCACTAAGAACGTATTTTTCAAAATGCAGATTTTTAGGGGTAAAAGGGTAAAGCTTTGGGTAAAAGGGACCGAAGCTGATACCATCGCTAATCTCAAACGGCTAGAGTTAGCATTGTGAAAACTGGTATGCATGATAGCCCTCCGAAGTAGGCTAGCGATAAGAAGTAGATTTCAAAATTCGTTCAGAACAGATGCTCGACAAGAGAAGATATAATTCAATCCTTAACTTTACGAGTAACTAACAATAGAAGCAGGACAGAAATGATAGCACCGCACATAACAAATGGCTGAAGCTAAAAATCATGAAGCCGCGTTTGTATTATAATCGCTCCGATTTTATAATTAATCGCGAACCAAAAAGACAATTTTTCGAAATTCGTACATTTAAGGGGTAGAACATGAAAAAGGACCCAAATTAGCTCTATCGCCAAGAACAAAGAGGTGAAGGCTGAACCATCAAAATGGATGTGTCCTCAAGGCATACATATAGATTACGGAAGAATGACAAAAAGGACAACAATTGTACCCTCGCTAATAAAAAAACGGTCTATGCTGGATTCACCATAATTAATGTAAACGTTACTGTTAAGGAGTAGGAGTGGGATGGGAAGTGAAATTCGTTCTTTTAAGGTATATAAAGAGGGCGTTAACGTCATAGCAGCTTGGAGCCAAGCGGTAAAAATTAAAGTCGTGAATTTGAAAGTACGGATTCTACTATCAAACATAATGAAAATACAAACTGTCGAAATCTAATAGGAAATAAACGGATGATAAATTGAACCAGACTATATCTAAAGGTTGAAGCTGAAAATACCTAACTTAAGCAGAAAGTTTCTATTGCGGCCTGCCCAGGCTTTAATAATTGATTCTAAGAAAATCGCATTCTCAAGTAAAACACATAAAAACAGAAATACCATCTCACTGTTGGGAAAAGAAAGTGAGCTGTATTGTCCAAAATTTGAACTATTAAGAGCTCAATCGAATGTTGAATTAAAAATATCACCTCCCTGATTAAACCGTTGAAGTCAGAATCTTTGAAATTGGTAAAGACACTCGCCTGGCAGTGCTAAATACATTATGGAGGAATTCAACTTTTGGATTCATTTTTATTTAGAATGAGGAGTCACGCGTGTGAAGTAGCGGCATTCGCTAGTATAACATATGATATGAGGGCGTCTCTGAAACGACGTTCTGTACGCTAAGGACAGCAGATAGCATAGATAGACGAAATCGATTTGCTCGAGACAAACTGACTCACATCGGTACAGGACTCAGTTTTGAAAAAATAGGGAGATTTTAAAAATTTGTACCATTTACTTGATAATTGAAATCAATATATAATATTACTTAACCGATGTCTATATATTTCATGCCATTCAAAGATTTCTTGCGCGGCCCCAGAAGGGGCTCGGTAAATCGGTAGCTTTTTATCAAAAAATAGTCTGCATTAAAGCACGATAAAAAAAAAGTTATTAACCTCTGAAGCCGCCCTACAATTTTATTCACAGAACGCATGTATAAATTAAGAATTTAGTACAATTTTAAGAACGACGTGGACATAGAAATATGTGGGTTCTATTAGGTAATTTTTGCAAAAGTTATCCGAGATATTTTTTTTTAATTTTAACAAATTCCAAATTTACCAAGCATTATGGTGCAATAAAATGGACGACAACTTAAGTAAAGTCTACGAGTTAAGGTATGCAGCGAAAAATTTTAAATTTCGACTAATCGTTCAATTTGTATGAGAAATACCAAAGGAGGCTTGGCAACACCCTCTACTCTGACCCTCAGAAATTAATTCACCAAATGCATAAAATGTCCAAGATTTGGTTGAATTCAGTACAGCTGTATGGGTTAAATCTGTAATTTTTACAAGAGGTGGTTACTTCGTCGATTTTTCTCAAGTGCTGCAAAAAATTACAAATTATACAATCAACAAAATCTTGGACTACTGGAGTCTGCTAGTATATTCTTACGGAGTAAAGATTTAATTTCGAAATATAGGCCAATTTATTTAGGAGTTACCAGAACTGGTACAGCAATGCATTTCGCTTTCATTTTGAAATCGTACTTTCGCAGACGCAAAACCTGTACCAAATATATCTATATTGCATGCAATTATGCAGAAGATATGAATCCAAGAATATATGGATAAATTCGACAATTTGTATGAAAGGGGGAGTTTCTGACAACCAAGCCATCCATCCGCGTGTCCACTTTCAATGTATTTGTTATATATGAGCCCTTTGACGTAAAACGGACTACCAACATGTTCGAAATTATTCCTTTTTGGAGATGTTATACCTCTAGCAGCCAATAATACAGTTCGTAAACTATTTTCTTTCCAAAATGTGCAATTTGGGAGTAAATGAACTTCTTAAGTTTAAACAATCGGGGGCCACTTGTTTTGGACCTTGTTACTCCGTTTAATTATTTTCTCTTCTTAAATATTGACCCTCTATTTCTACAGCACGTAGTAAATAGGCTGACAAAAAAAGGAAGTCGCTGGTTTGGGAACCCATGACCCATAAGCCAACCAGCCGAGCTCTAAATCGTAACAACAGCCCAGCAATGGAATTGGCTAGGCCTATTTTAGAGAAAACTTTCCAGAATGACTTCTTATAAATCTAACAAATGGTGCTGTACGCCTCACACAAGAAGGGTTTCTTGAAGACAATTTTAAATCGATACATTCCAAACTGGCTTCTCCAACCTTCCTGTTTAGAAGGCATCTCAAAAGAACGAGATGGCAACGCTTTCCACCAAAAGTCCATACATGTATGGAGAGAATGTATGATGGAGAGAAAGGGTAAGATCTTCAAAAATGTTTTCTTGTACAAAGCACGGAACTCGGTTTGCCGCATTTATTAGAAGACCTCCGATAATGTCTTCTTCTTCAACTCTTCGATGTGGAACAGATTTTTCTAATTCCACTTCTGGTTTCTAAAGCACCCACTTGCGTTTAGTTACGCATGTATTCCTTGTAGCGGAGTTCATAACTCAAAAGGCTTTCCATTAAGCAAGATTTTAAAGACCTCACACATTTTGGAGGCCTTGTGCTCACCTTGCCAACTTACGCAGGATGACATCGGAGAGCAGACCTTCCCCTCTGATAGCACATAGAAGGCCTCATATCAGATATCGAAAAGCAGCCCCTGGGAATGTCCCTAAAACTCAAAATTAAATAAGTATGTATGTTGTGTATTATTTGCCTCTTCTAGATGTGGTGTATTAAATTTCAAAATAAGGAATTGTAATTGGAGAGAAGATCATTCCATGCATATTTCGTTTTTGATAGCTTATGTCATGCTATTGTTGTTGCGATTAAAGCATTTATAAAATGAATAATATCGACAGTACTTTCCGTCCGAAATCATAGCACTAAAAATAGTGCAATTCTCAAACCGGCTAAAGTGTCACTGTAAAATTTCGCAGGCATATTCAGCTATTGAGCAAAGTCTTAAATGTTATACTCTGGAATAAATTACTTTTAATACAAATATTACACTTCAATATCCAAATAAATTTGAAAATTCAAATTCGAACATAATACCGATAATAGCAAGAAAATTTCAATCAACGTCTGCATTTAAATATTTCTTTTTGAAGCGTATTTATAAACATCATAGTAAATGGTATAAGACAATTTAAATCAATTTCCTAAATTAGATCTTTTGAAAAAAATGGTTTAGCATTCGCAATGTAGACTACTAGAGTTGTAACATATTCAAAAAATCAAAAAAAAAAAAAAAAAACACCATTTCGTAACACCATTTCGGTTGCCGGCTTTGCTTCATATGTTTGTCTGTGCAATACACAACAGCAAATATTGTAGAAATACATTAGTTGGAACACCGTGTTGAGGCTAATGGGGCTATAATCATCTTAAAATGGACTTGTCTCCAATTTTCCAATTTATTGAATTGTGTTAAAAGCGATCATTTTCTATGTTCTCGAATCTATGTTCACATTACTCTCGTTCTATAATTAATTAGTTCTTTTGCTAATATGGGTACACTAAGTTTTGATGATTTTTGTAATCGCCCTAGAGCAACCTTCATTCATTCATAGAAGTTATGACCCATCCATCTTTATAAAACTAATAATGAAAAATTCCCTAATGTCACATTCATTACAAATATTTCGTTAATTTCGTGACAAGAAAACCACCGAGAACTCATTACTTTCCCAACAATGCCAAGCTGTCGTTAAAATCCGTAAATCTGAAAAAGAAATTATAAAAATATTGCCTAATATTTGTAGACAAAAGCAAAGTTAAAATAGAAATGGGTACGACACGCAAATCGTCCCATCATATGAAACACTAATGATGTTCACTCTTCTTAAGCCAACGAGGGTCGACTGTGGCAGCGTAATGAAGACACACCAGAAATCAAAAGCGAACTTAATGTCAGAACGTACAACAAATAATACCGAGTACAATCAGAATGTCTGAGTTATTTATGTCCGGGTAGTCACTCTTTAGCCCAGCAAAAACCTAGCAGACACATTAGGGAGCGAACAGCACGATCATATCAACAGTGCGCTGTATGACACGTCACGCATGCGTTGTGCCTTATCGGGCAAACGAATAATTTACGAGTAGTTCTTTAGTGCGTTCGTGTGTCTGTGTCATTGAAATTTTGTAGATCATTAAAAAGAAAATTTGAAGTAACGCAAAATTTGGTTTTAAGGTGAGCATGTGATTAATTTCTCAAATACTTTTTTCTGGGATCTAAATTCAAAGCAATTTCGCCTGATACCTCCCAGTGACACCATTAACTTTCGATTTGAAAGAAATTTGTAATATGATCATTGTATGTTATTATAAAGGGTATTCCAAAATTCACCCAAGAAAATACAGGTTCCTATTTAAAAATAGTATTTATAAATTGTAAGAATTTGTTTAATCCTTCTCTCTATTTCCTCATTTATGAGTAGGATTGTTGATATGAGAGTAGAACTTACAGTTTACAAAATATTAAAAAACAAATTCCAACGGCGTTAAAATGAATGATCTAAAAGAAAAGCTCTGATTACCAAACAACAAGGAATGTATTAAATTGTTTCTCGGACTGCATCAACCTGTTGAAACCGCAGCTGATCCATATCTGGTGAACTTTTGAAGAAGGACAGTCCGATGATGTCTTTGATAATTGTGCCAATTATTATCGTTTGTGTCTCAACACTAACTAATCAGCAAAATTAATGCATCCAAAGAAGCAAACATTCATCAAATTTTGTGACGGGGAAGTGATGAAACATTGCGTAGTCACTAAGGAAATTTATATAGGGTTGTCATAGGAGGGAAGCATTTTTATAATGCCCTTCTCTAGATATTCAAGAGTGGTTGCAATTTTTATTATTTTAATTAATTGATTTTTGTTTCAGAAAATGTTTCTTCAGATTATGTGATCAGAAAAACGTTCTATTGAAAGTATTTCCTCAATATAAATAATTGCACTAAAACAGCTTTTGAAAAAGCATTCTTAAGGGTTGTTTTTATTACCCATTAGAAGAACTGAAAAAACACATACTATTCAGCAGTCCACAATATTATGAATGAAAATAAACGATATACATTTTTGTGGTGATAGTAAATGTTTGTGTTTTATTTGATGTCTGAATATTTAAAGTTTTTATAAATTAAATGACAAATTGAATATGTCGGTCATCATGCGAGTATAAGGGAGGATAAACAAATCTTTTCCCAAAAACTTTAAATGGAACCTCTTTAAGCTGACTATAGAAAACTACATCTTTAAAGCGCACTGTAATAGATTTTGAAGTATTTGATATTAACATGTTACGTTTTAATTGTTAGGAATTATAAATGGGAATGGAATCAAAGTTTTCATTTGTCTTTTTTTCGTAAATTTGAAAGTGGTTTAAAAGTTCTTTGTTGGAAACAGTAAATATGCATGAATGCGTCCTTAAAAGTGGTGAAAATATGTTTTTTATTGAACAGATTCCAGTTTCTTTCTGCTGAGTAGTGAATTTTCTTAACTACCAATGCGACAATTTTGAGAAATAATAATGCCATTAGGATAGTCATGATTACATTTTCGGAAAACCCTTCATTGTTTTTATATATCATTTTGCATGAGAAAAAGTGTAATGGATTAAAGTGGATGATTTATATCTTATCAATTCTAATACGAAAATCATTTCAGATTTTTTTAAGGTGATTGATTTAGGTCAGTGTGCTTGTCTGACCGTGAGCTCTCGAGTAAATCTACACTGCTCCTGCAGAAATTTCGAAAAAGGTAAAATTTCCACTTACTTTCTAGCGCAAAGTAACATATTCGCAAATATCTCTTTAACATAACATTAAAACATTAACATTAAAAATGACTTTAAAACGTAAAATATTATTTTTACGCCCACGCCCATTCTGATGCCTCCAACAAAAACACGGTTGATTCAACAAGACTTTCTTTTCTGTCCATAATTTAGAATGGATGTGGCCGATTCACCCAAAATTTTTCCAATCGTTCCATTTTATACTGCTTTACAGAATTAGTATCACTGAGATACTGACCTTAAACAATAAATTGTTATTTCTTACATAGCATTTAAAGTGCCTGTAAAAATTCTCTTAAATTTTGATATTTCTTTTTAATTACAATATAATAATGTATGAACAATTAATGGAATTAGTTATAATGGAACTACCAAACTCAACTTTCCTTAAACATTGTTATATTGATTTCATAACAACTTTTAAAACGTCTACTGAAATCGCCCACACAAAAGTTGAGAACAGCAGCCAAACGAGCGAACTTGGTATATCCAATATAAAATATCAGATTTCGAAACTTGGTGTGACGAATTGGAGGAGAAGCGCAGAAGATCGAAGCGCTTGGAATTATTTTCTACGGGCGGCGAAAAATAGATACGGCTGTTTACTCCAGTCGCCACATAAGAAGAAGACGTTTTACATGAATTTGGAGACACTCTTTATATTTTCACCATTTCACAGCCCTAACAAATTACTCCTACTTTTGGCTACTTTAATAACTTTTTACAAGGAGCACCAATTTATTTAAATTTGCTGAAACAATTTTGTATGAATATGTTATTTGCCAGATGGGCAAGATGCCGGGTCGCCATTAGAGCGACAGTGTAAAGATTTCGAAACAAGGCTTGGAATGTTCCAACGTTATCCAGATGAATTTCTGCATCGATCCATTACTGTGGACGGAACATGAATCCATTGCTATACTACTACATCAAAAAAGTCAGACCATTTTTCTATTTAAATTCTCGAATATAGTACATGTCACTCTAAAAGTCATCTGTGTCAAGTTTCACATTAAATTTTGTTTTCAAAATGAAATTTCTGCCACGAAAAAGTTAACAACATTGCAGAAGTTCTTCGATAAACAGAATTTTTCAGAACGAAATGTCTACAAGTGACATAAATAGTCAAAAGAAGCCAGAAAACGTGTTGAAGATGTAAAAGCCACGTCCAATGAATCCGAAATTTCCTGTCAAAATCCGCCACCAAAATCCGCCGCCAATGACATTGAGATTTCAAAGGAACCAATCAATTCTATTTTAAAAGATATTTTTCGCACTTCTAGATATTTCTTTAACTTAAAAAATCTCTCAGGATTTACTAAATTTAAAAAAGTTTCTTTATTCCAAATTCAGCATTTAAGATTAAATTGAACATCAACACCGATAATTTAAAGTTTAAAGTTCTCCTGAAATTGGCGTCAAGGTTTTTTTTTTTTTTTTTTTATTTTTGAGAATATGACACAAAGATCACAGGTACTAATTCCTAAAAACAAAATAAAATTTATAAATAACAAATCTTATAGTTGCAAAATTAAGGGATCAAACTTAACTTATGTTCTTAAACACACTCCGCAAAATATAACATTTTCTGAATTATGTTATCGAAAACAAAATTTTATGTCAAAATATCTCAGATGTGAATTAAAGGTATTTGTTTTTCTTTTTATTTTAAAATATATTCAAATGCATTTATAGAAAATGCTGTAAGGTGGCCCTTAAAAACGCTCAAAAGACTCAATTTTCTAAATTTTAATTTAGTTAAAGACTTAAGAATGCGAAAAGACAAAGTAATTTGACAGATTTGGTAGAAGCACGCCGTCATATGTCGAAAAGTGTTATTATAATCTATGGGATATTTTAAACACAGTTTTTTCCATAACATTTCCTTTTAATTTATTATAGATTAGCTTCAATATTTGGTTGTTTGATTCGATGCCTACCACTTCTTCATCTGGCTGGGGTCAAGTGTCTCCAAGTCACCACTTTTGTCGACAATTTGGTGACATTGCCAAAGCTTTAATGAGTAGACAATTTTTTACAGCTGCAAAATAGTGCTTCTTCTTATTTTGTACTGTTTATTTTGTTTAGTTGGCATCAAACGTGGCCGCGCACAAAATTAAAGTGTTTTATAAAAAAAATAAATGAAGGTAAATATAAAAAGAAATTTAAAATGTACGTTTAAAAATATATAATATGAACAAAAGAAATTATAAAAGACTTGTAAAGAACAAGCAAGTTTATACAAAAAAATTAGTGAGAAAGACACAGTTTATAATGAAAGTGCAAACTTGACTGATTTAAAGGAGACTGCTGATGATTTTGAAGATCATTGTGACGATTTTTGTGTCTATCCTAAATTGAATTTAATGCAAAAATTAAAAAATTGTATATTGAGACAACAGCTACAAGAAAATGTTTGGCCAGAAAGCTGCTGGCAATATTACAGGAGGAAGGCCTGGAGCTTCCGCTTTCAGCAGCAGCATTGTTGGGGAAAAAGCGTCAAATTGCAATAACAAAAGTTTTTCCCAGAACTTATTGCCACATAGGGATAAAAAATCAGTTAACAAAACTTGGAGATGTTTTGAAAAGCTACGACATCTACGTTGAAGCACGGCGTTTATTAGATCTTGATAGTATTTTCCAAGAGCCCCACAAGAAGAATTAAACATTTAAAAAAGCAAATCTAGTTTCAGTTAACAAAGAAAAATTTTTAATGAATGAAGTTCAATGGAAATGGAATGGATATACCTTTTGAAAGTAATTTTGTAATAATTCCACTCCAACATAGCTGCCTTCCACCAAAATGTCAGACGACCATGCACTACATTCCAAAGCAGAATTAAAGTATTTCTCCCCACAAGATAAGTTTTACCAATTTAGCATTAAATGCTGCATTGATTGCATGATTGTTTCCTTTTTTGTTTCAAAATAATCGAAAGTGCCATGGCTGTGAAAAACTGTCGAAACAATTTAATTTATATAAAGGTTTGTTCAAAAATGCGTATTGGCCTATGCAGAAAAAAGATCAAAAACCATGTTATAATGCAGTCTAGTCTGTAATGAGCACAATCTTATGTTGAAAATTCCTGCAATAAGCGCCAAAAGGTTTGGAAAAGGAGTTTCGATACAAATTTGGCTTAAAGAGATTTTGTGAGACACAGTACGTACACATAGTCCTGCCATATGTTCTGTTACACAATTTCCAGCGCTTATCGTTCAAAACACGGGGCATCTTCTAACTCCTCAGCTAAAAAAAATTAGGCAGGAAAGATGCAAGCGACTTTTGCAGTAGCACGCGGACAATGGCCATGAAAACATTCTGTTTACGGATGAGAAAATTTTTACCGTGGAAGAAGTTTTCAACAAACAAAATGACAAGATTTATGCCACTTCATCTAAGGAAGCGAAAAAAAGTTGTTCCAAGGGTTCAACGTGGCCATCATCCCTCTTCCGTAATGGTTTGGTGGGGAGTCTCCCACCATGGTGTCACATCCCTCCATTTCTGTGAAAAGGGCGTAAAAACTGGTGCAAAGGTTTACCAAAAAGAGTCTATATTCTTGGCTTTATAGCAGCAGAAGATTGGCCATCAGGGAGTCCAGATCTCAATCCACTGGATTATGCTTTGTGGTCAGAATTGGAGAATATGGCTTGCAAGACTCCCCACAGAAATTTGGGAAGCCTTAAAACAGCATTAACCAGACAGCGTCCTCGATCTCCATGGAAATCGTACGTGCGGCTATAGCCCAATGGCCACACCGTTTGAAAGCTTGTGTTAAAGCAAAAGGCGGCCATTTCGAGTGAATATAATTTTTTTTAATAACCAATATTGTCTTCCAATAAATGAAATAATTTTGAATACAATATGAATATTGTTTTTTTTATCGCGTTTTATATTTGTAACAGAACATATGGCAGGACTAGGTATTTCCCTGTTATTAACATACACATATTTCAACAGTTTGGTAGGAATTTTGACGGAACACAGAGTTTTATTGGATCGTATAGTTGCCCAAAACGTAGTTGCCGTAAATATAATGAGAATTTTTTCAATTTCGAGCGAGGAAAAATTGAAAGAACTTAACGCTGTTTTAGCGATTCAGGCAGATCCATATGTAAGTACTGAATGTCCGCCGGGAAGGTGTACTATTTTGTTTTGCCGCTATTTTGGTAAACATTAGTCTTGACAGTTCATATTTGGCAGTCGTGAAGTAGAGACGTAGAAAATTTGTTATGGAAAAATATTCGATAAGCCAACGTGTTTTAATCGTTGAAATATTTTATCAAAATCAATCATCGATTACTGTGACAATGAGAAAGTTACGTGAAATTTTTGGGAGAAACGACGTGCCAACAAAACACACTATTTATCGTGTAGTGAATGATTTCGAAGAAAGAGGGTCTGTAGCTGATAGGGCCATGCATGGATTACAACATACTGCAAGATCAGCTGAAAATATTGCTGCTGCTCAAGAAAGTATTCAAAACAATCCAACAACCTCAATTCAACGTCTTGCTCAGGAGCTTGGTCTTTAAAGAACAACGTTGGCCACAATTTTGCACAACGATTTCCATTTGTTTCCATTTAAGATTCAGTTGACACAAGAGATTCTTCCACAAGACCATTCATTTGAGTGGATATGTGAA
Source organism: Philornis downsi (assembly GCA_019455685.1). Classification (NCBI taxonomy): domain Eukaryota; kingdom Metazoa; phylum Arthropoda; class Insecta; order Diptera; family Muscidae; genus Philornis; species Philornis downsi. Next base: position 8,514,885 of record JAHXMU010000101.1, on the reverse strand, counting down.
TAAACAGAATAGTCGGTTCTGGGCAATGGAATACCCTCAAATTATTCTTCGGTCACCTTTGCATCCATTAAAAGTGACAGTCTGGTGTGAAATTTGGTCAGAAGGAATCATTGGACCTGAGTTCTTTGAAACTGGAACGGTAACTGTCAATGGGGAGCGATATCATGATATGATTGAAAACTTTTTAACGCCACAACTGCATGCTTTGGGCTTGATTAACATGTGGTATCATCAAGATGCCACATCGCATACAGCCAGGATTACAATGGAATTACTGCGAGACCTCTTCAGGCCTCCACGGTCGCCTGATTTGATTGTTCCGGACTTCTTTTTGTTGGGATTTCTGAAAAGCAAAGTTTATGCAAACAAACCAGAAATGCTTGCGCAACTCAAACAAAATATTCGTGACGCAATTAATGAAATACCGCGTGAAATGTGTGAGAATGTAATGAAAAATGTGCTGAAAAGGGCTCGCATTTGTGAGGCTAACAGAGGCGAATATTTATCTGATATTGTATTCCATACATAATTGCCGACATTAAATATAACATTTATCAATATAAGGTCAATTCTCTTTAATTTAAACAAAAATTATAAACGAACAAAGTAATATACCTTCCCGACGGACACCCTGTATAATTCTTCAGTGTGAATTCATTAAAAAATATACATTTCTATTTTTTATAGTTATGGCAATTAGAGTCTTAAGATTAAGAGTCTTCTCGCTGGCAATGCTGAACGCAACCTATTCCAGGCACTTGGGCAGCAAATTTTTGTTAGCTTTAATACTAACGGTTCTTTCGGCAAGAAACGATTTCGGGACTACGGCAATGTGTTTACGGCGATGATAGGTAAACAAATTGTTAAACGATGTTTCAAATTTCATTTTAACATTTCCACATTTTCTTTTTTGACACTTAGATCCCATATCAAGTTTGACAGAATCTTGTGATAAAATTCTGAAAGCAACCTTTCAACGTCAGACGAATATAATATTTAGACAAAAAGGAAAGAAGATGAAAACGATAACAAAAGTGACTCTTCTAACAAAGAGCAATAATTTGTTATTATCGAATGAAAAAGGCTCAGCCAGCCTTGAAAAATGGAGCCCATACGTTATGCATAACTTGTAATTTTATAGTTTTATGAAATTTTACTTTAATAAAATGTAAATCTTTATCAAAATAAATGCACCTGTTTAAATTTATACTCTTTTTAATATTTTGTAGTGTGGATATCTAAAAAAATTTGCAAAAGTGTGGACTAGAATTGCTAAAATAAACTACTGAATCTCTGGTTCCAATGTCTCCAAGTAGTCCCAGGGGAACCATCTAGTCTAGTCACATGTTAAATGTCAACAGTAGGAGCATTGCATGAGGTAAAACTGGGCAATAGTACTGGTGACAATTTCAATAGTGAATCAGTACAGATTCACTACTGACATTTCCTACAGCGCCACTATTCTATGTTCATATATCTTCGTGTTCGCCTTCTTTGGACATGATTCACCCATTGCAGTCCAGGTCAGGTCGGCTAGTTTTGGGACCGCCATCGTATATATATATATATAAATATATATATATATATATTACATATATATTTATATGTTATGTAAAAGTCATCAGAACTGTTTTAGCGGCATGTGAGAGTGTATTTCCATCGCCATATCCTACTCAGTCCTGTTTTTCAGCCTGGATGTTTCTCTTTCACATCTTCAAGTTTCTTGGAGTATTTTTTCAGAATGTATTTTGAATAGTAATGGGGATAATATGCGCCGCTGCCTGACTCTCTTGAGGTAGAAATTTCATCAGTTCTTCTTCTTCTTCTCTTCTTCACTGACCTCAATTCGTGCCAACTGATTCCAATATAGGTTTTTAATGCAGTGTAGTTTCTTCTCAAGCATTCCAATAGCGATTAGAATTTCCATTTGTTTGGCATGTTTGACTATATCGAAAGCTTTCTCGTAATCGACAAAGCACATAAAAACATTTTTGTAGGCTTGCCTGGACATAAATAAAGCTTCTCTTGTGCCCGTATCTTCGTTGAAGCCAAATTGCGATTCCCCCATAGAAGCCCCGCATTCGGTATATCAAAATTATTCATACTCGTATATCGTTTTGTGAAGAAATATTTTTAAAGCAGGCTCTTCAGACTAACTAGTGTATGTTCACTGAATTTCTTTCCATTATTTTTTTTTCGGTATGGCGATGAATGTTGATTTATGTAAGCCAGTCTTCTGGACAATGACCTGTATCGTATATGTGGTTGAGTAGTTTGTTGCTTTTTTGTCTTTGAAAGATTTTACTGCGTATTCAACTTCTTTTCTTTTTATTTATGCCCCTATATTGGACTTTCCACATTACATTCAAAAGCCAGCTACATAATTCTTCCAAATCTGTTGTCTGCCCGCCAAATCGAATACTGCTCCATTAATATCGTCGATTAGAGCTGTAGACGATATTTTCTTTCAGTTTTTTATGAAGATTAAAACCGTCGTGCAAAAGTTAAATTTCCCAACATTTTCGATTTAATAGTTATTTTTTTCAGCACTTGTCGCAACCCGTGTATGTCTTTGTTTATTTCCCAGTACTTTTTATAGTCCTTATTTTTATGTTTACTTCTCTGTCGAGGAGCTCAAATATATTTTTGAGAAGATCTTACAGCCCGTTTCCATAAAACGAATCAGTCAATTCGTTCACCAAACAAACTAATAACTAATTTTCATTTTGAAGGGTTTTTACATTTATTTAATGCACAACAGCAAATAAACTGGAAGTCATTCAAAAAAAAATAACATTTTCATCACTTCCAATAACTCAATACTCGTATATGCATATTTATCATTTCTAAAGAACCATTCTTATACCGGTTCCAAATCTAATCAAACTTGATCGTTCTTATTAAATTGCATTACATTTAACTACTATTAATTTGTTTTGATTCGACTGTCACATAATCACATTTGATAGAAACTCTGTTTTACGATCTGAAAACTTTTATCCAAAAACACAATTTTTTGGTCAAATGAAAAACCACCCCAAAATGTTTTTTTTTTTTCATTGCTGTACTAATTCTCATAAAAATGTGAAGAAGACACCATAAAAAGCAGCTTCCTTTCTATGACAAGCCTATGTTAAATTCATTGGTGATTCATTGGTGATTTTCACTCCTTTTCCCCAAAAATTGCGATGAATTTCAACTTCCGCTAATGCACTTTTTTTGCTGAATAGTTTTACCATAACATTAATTTTTTCGTGTGAGCCAATTTGACGAAATGTTGAAATAATAAATAATGGTAACAGGGGTTTTCTGTTAATTTGATAGTTGACGAAAACTTTCGTACTTTTATAAAACGCTTTCGTTCATATACGATTTGCTCGGCGAACGTTTTGAACGTTTTATGGAAACAGGTTGTTATTTTATGCATGTGACACCTGGCACTTTTGACGTTGTTGGCACTTTTGACTTATTGGTGGGATATTGAATTTCAAATGTGACCATAATTTTTTTAGTGATTATCTCATGATAACGAAATAATCTGAAAATTCTGAATACAGTTTCACACAAGGATTCCAAACAGCATTCAAACTTTGGCTACCGCAGAAATGCCATATTCTCTCGGGCTGTGTAATTCTTATTTCTTCTTTATTCTTAAAACTATTATTTGAAAGCGGCCCCACCAATTCATGAATTATTTTTGGACAGTTTCTTCCATGTAAATTCTTACCTCTATTCGAAATTTTAAACAGAATTCAGGAGCGTTGAACTTATGTGCTTCAAGTTATATTTAGATATATTTAATTGGTTTAATTAGTTTAATTTAATTTAAATTCAAATTCAAATTCGTGGCTCATTTAGAGGTGCTACTATTTTGGACACCACTGTATAAAGTGTACATGTAAAATGTAAATATTAATGTGGTAAATATGTAAATGTAAACATATTTAACTTATAAATTTCCATCGAAATTGAGTCATTGTCACTTTCTTTTTCCCCAAAATCCACTGAAGTAGCTTTCGGTGTGGGGCTCTGTAGAGCTTTTTCTAGACAAGAAAACGTAATAACTGACTTTTTTCCCTCTTCTTTTATCCCCAACAACTTCCGTAACAACTTAAAATATTTGAAAATGTTAATGAGTTTGTAATGACTCTATTTTGAATATTCTTTCGTGAATATTTCTGTTGAAATACTTGTGTATATTTTCTGCTGCTGCCGCAGGGCCAAATGGGAAATGTAAATGTAGCCACTTCCTCCGTTTATAAAACCTGATGATGTTTGAATTAGCAGTTTTTTTTACCTAAAACAGCACTTGTTAATTCATTGGAATGTAAAGCGTTGGCTGCAATCAGATAAATTTTTAATTATGTTAGTACGAGGTGACAAAACAATGCTAACTTAATTAAATGAAATTTTTGTTAAATCTATAATCACATATTGTTTATCGTAGTCGTACTCTATACCATTATCGGTTTCAGAAAGCTGGGATAAAACGATGATAAATAAAAACCCTAAAACTAGCAAAACTACAGCATCCAAAGATGTGAGGTAAGAGCAAAGTTAGACGGTTTCCTTTCCAGCATTTTAAATTATAAGCAGATGCAATATAAATTAATAACTCAGAATGTTAGAAATATATCGAAAAAGTCCCATTTTTCCCCGGAGACGGGTTTCGACTTTACATGCAGGTATGTGCAGGTCAATCACGCTTAAAACTTAGATTAAAAAAATTAATAAAAACTTCAATAAATTACAAAAACGAAAAAAATTTGCGTCAAATATCATGAGCATATATTCTCCTTTTCTTGAAATTATTAACATTTTACGAGCATCTACAAGACCACGGTTTCCTTTTTATTCTTAACTAGAAACAAAAAGAGCTACACATTGCAGCGAGGAGCCAAAATATGAATTTGACCACTCCTCTAATTTAGGCACACGATATATTTGATGTGAGGAGGAACACAAGTTTGGATAGTTTAATCAATCACCTTTCACTTAATGTCAACGGCACTTCAACTTAACGTCAACACCAATTTGGTATTCCCTAACTGCTTTAAGATGACGTTAACTGTTTATCGATAATTTTAATAAAGTTCAAAACACATGTCTAATATTTGCGTCAGCTGATTTATTTTGTTTAGAATTTTCGTTGAAATAATTTGTTTAAAAAAAATAACATACTAAAGTAAAATGTTTTTTCTTTCCGATTATAATTCTAAATCGAATAATGAAAATAATAATAAAACACTCAGGCAGAAACCAGTCTTTAAATTATCGAATGAAAAGAGGTAAATTCAAAGTCCACTATTTGCAAGAAATGCATTTTGTTATTTCTTTAGAAGGTTTGAAACTATTTAAGACTGAACAAAGCCGCATTTACATATGCTAAAGACAATAGCATTTCATTTGAAAAGCGGGGTCAGGTTAACGTTTTCCGAACACCATCAAATTCGCAGCTCAATTCGTTTTTTAGCTCAGGGATTGTACCAGCTGAGTATCGGACATAACTTCAACTTGGGACTACCAGAACCAGTCTTGTAGAATATTCTGTCTGAGACTCTGTATGTCATGCAAATAACAGTTTGTCCACAACGGATAAAGTTTGAAATGACTGAAGTCAAACTAATTTTTTGTTTTTTAAAAAAACGGATGTTATTAGGGGTGTGAATGGAACCCATATAAAAATTTTGGGTTTATTTGCTTTTGAAGTTGGAGCAGATCAGCCTAAGTTTGCTCTAAGATGCTGAGTGTGAGCTGCCGAAATATTCCGGTTCCAGCAGCCTTGCACCCGACTTACTTGGTAACTAATTTTTTTCTTTTTTTTTTTTTTTGTCCCAACAAACCTGTAATAATAATTTTATCAAAATACATATTTTTACAGAATACGTTCAATTTTTTCCCACTCATCACCGAATCTATTTGGCGAGCCAAGTACATTTGGATACGAGTACACTTTCCCACTGTTCTTTAAAAATATTTGGAACAGAGCTTCTGCGAAATGCTCTTGCAAATGGTTGAATTTTTCACTTTTATTACTTTTATTTTCTTGCTTTCCACTTTTATTTTATTTTGTATAAAGACATTATAAAAATTAAAGCCTACGTCAAAAATACTAACGAGAACATCAGGGTCAATTCAAATCAACATCGTCATCAAACAGTCGATAAAAAACGACGTCATTTTTTGTTGACGACGCCAAATAGAATAAAAGCGATTATATGTTTATATCAGCATGCAGTATAGGGTCATTCATTCAGTGGTTTCAAATCTGCTTGTCTGGCATAGCTGTCAGCTGTTAAACACCTGTCATCTGAAGTGTTATTTATTTAGTGAAAAGTTTGCCAAAGAACGTTTAAAAATAGCTACAACTTACTGCAAACGTGGTTATTCAAACGTAGGCTTTCAATCGAACAAAATTTTCTTCAGCAATGAAGTTCATTTCTCACACGGAGGTTGAGTTAACAAGTGTATGGGGCTCGGAAAATCCAGAAGTAACTGTGGAAAAGCCATTGCATCCGGAAAAAGTGACAGTTTGGTGCGCATTATGGTCTGGTGGTGTCATTGAGCAGTATTTTTTCGAAAACTATCTGAAAAAGGATACACTAGTGCCACCAATCCAGAGGCGGTTATTTAAATGACATTATACGAGTGTTTCGTGCATAACGGCAAGGTCCAGGCATATTTTACTCATAGTGAAATAAAAGTTCTATCGAAATCAAAGCTTTATGTTTGTTTTATTTAACTTTACTAGATAACGAAAAAATAAGATAAATATCAATTTTTGATAAATTTTTAGAGAGCAATTTAGATCTATGATATCGTAAAGGCGTGGCAATATAATCCGTTTTTATTTGCGCTGTTTAATGCCCGATGCATGCTAAATTATACCGAATATTGTGCCGTTGAATGAAAGATACGAATCTAGGAATATGTAGATTTCATAACGTAATTTGCATGGGAGCTACCAGAAAGGCCGTGGTTATTCGATCAGTTTTTCACAATTTACCCAGCACTATAACATAATATAATTGACAAGAATTTTTATTAAGTTTGGGATGAAAAATTAAATTTTTTATGTTCAGTTCCAGAATAGGGAGGTAAAGTCGCCCACTTTCATTCTCAGAGTATGGCTTAGCAAATGAATGATATGTCTCAAATTTGATTAAATTAGGCACCGTAACATTACGTTCGATTCATTCCACAGCGCCAGTTCTGCTTGCCAAAAATGGCCCAGTGACCAGTGGATATTATGTCACAATCACAACCTGAGGTTCTTACTCATTTAAAATTTCAGCATAGGTTAAGGTCGTTTCGTCCTTAAGGTCATTTTACATTATTTTTAAATGCACCAGCTGTTCTGAGGTAAACTTCGGAGAGAACCAGATACTAAATGGTTCGATTGGCCTTTACTCTATGTACTCGATTCTGACAATCGATATGCAAGTCCGAACTATTTCGGTCTTCCATCAGGGTCAAGTATGGAGCTAAAAGTGAATATGTTTCATCTTTCATCTGTACGGGTGTCACCGGAAGGAGCGCGGTTATTTGAATTTAAAGCAGTAAAATGGATCCTAGATAAAAAAAAACAAATTCCCTTGCATCTAATGAATGTAATATGGGAGTGCTTCTCACATTGAGTAAGCTTACACGAATTTTGCTTTTAGGCTCACTCAAACAATGTTCTACTACTTAGAAATTGCAGAGGCAAACACTGCATTTCGGGAAATGCAGTCAATTTGCATGAAAGATACCAGAATGGCCAAATAAATGAATGAATGTGCCAAATATGACTAAGTTCAGTACAAGTTTTATTAGAGATACTGTAGGGGTATGAGCAATATCATCGATTTTCATTCTCAAAACTAAATCCATGAAATGAACTCTGTTTGAAAGATATGAAGCTAGAATATTTGAGTTCAATTGATCATTAGTATGGGAGTTGCCAAAAGGGACGTGACTAATCTATCGATCGTTTAAAATTCTGCCAAATATCAAGTTCAGCATAACTGTAGTGAATCTTAACCTGTTTTTGTTAAAACCTTTATTTGTGTGGGAGCTGCCAAAAGGAGCGTGACTACCAGCCCGAAATGTTTCTGAAGTCTCGCAAACTTACCTTCGAAATTGTCGTTAAACTGAAGATTCCATTTGAGCGAATATAAAAATAAATAAGTGTACTACCGGTATTATTCAAAATCTTTGAAATAATTTTAAAGAAACATGTTATGACTTATTTAAATTCTCGAAGGAAATTGTCCGGTTTTAGAAAAGGTCATGGTAAAACAACATTAACAATAAGACTCATTGATGAAGCAAGGTATCACATGGATAATAAACATCCAGCAGTACGAATGAGCTTGGACTTTAGCAGAGTTTTCGATTCGGTATGTCGTGAAAAGCTCTTAAATACGATGATTTCAGCATTTTCATTTTTATGTCCAACTTGTACATTATTTCAATCTTATCTTCAAAGCCGAACTCAGTTTGTAAAACTTGGTTTAGGGTTGACCACCAGAGATCAATTCTAGGTCCTATATTTTCCAGTTTCTACATGATTGATATTTTCGACGCACTAGAAGATGTTCAGGGTTACTTTTATGGTGATGATTTCCAAGCGATAGCTGCTGATTGTAATTGTAACATCGATAATTTATTTAACAAAATGAAGGACAACCTAAAAATCAGATCTTCTTGACGTGAAGCGAATTTTATAGCTGTAAATTTCTCGAAAACAAAAGCGCTTTTCTTTGGTGGACCAAGTCATACTTTGCCTAATTTTCGTTTTAGTGCAGATGTCATAGAAATTTCTTTCTGCATTAAAACTTTGGGGCTTTACACTGGCCGTGATTTAAATTTTAATAATCATATTAATTACGTTATATTCCGCAATATCGTTTTTGTTAAAGAGAGTGTATTGTGTAACGTATAACTAACTTTTCCATATACATTCGAAAGCGCATTTCGCATGCGATGCTAATGCCCTCTCAGTATACTTACTCGTATATGGAATTGAACTTTATTCTGGCACAACGCCCACATACTTTGACGCTGTTTTAACCGAGTTATACGATTTGTGTATACTCAGGCTGCATACTTACCATCACGTTACACCTTCAGTATTTGACATTTTATGTTGTTCTTTTGACAATTTTGTGAGCATGAGAGCAATTATGCTTTTTTACAAAATTATTAAAAATAGTACACCTGAATATTTATTATCGAAATTTAACTTTTCTGTTTCCTCACGAACACACTCACTAATTTATCCTAATTTTAGTTCAATGATAATGCAAAAATCGTTTAGAGTTCGCGTGTGTAGACTCTGGAATTCCAATATACCATATAATGAGAGACATTTTTCATACTCTTTTAATAAATTTAAATCGAATGTTCATTCGCACATATAAAATTCAGAGTTCAGTTCAAGATAAAATTCGCCAATAGAGGTTTGCTTCGACTACTATTATTTGGGACTACTTTTACATTCTTGTGATTGATATTGCTAAATAGATTTCTATTATGAATATTAACATTGCGTGTTTCAAACTTTATCGTATGTAATCATCAATCAGTATTGGCCTATGAAGGGCTTAACGATTATCAATAAATAAAATTGATATTGAAAAAAAAAATGCGCTGAATGTGAAATTACATGAAATGTAAGGGAATTTCTATTTCTTTGTTTTTAATGTCTTTCATTGAATTGTACTAAATTCAATCAAATTTGTCAGGCTCAATTTTACCAATGGAATGTGGCCGTATCCTCTATGGTACCGCTCATGTAAATTAATCGTTTAATCAAAAATCCAAAAATTTGCAAATAGAAGGAATAAGAAAATTATAATACAGTTTCTTTTATATAATATACTCTAAATTATTCATTTATGTTTTGTTTTTTTATTTATTTATTTATTTATTTATTTTATTTTATTTTATTTTATTTTATTTTATTTTTTTTTTTTTTTTTTTTTGATAAGAACCTATAAATTTATTACGGATCCCTTAGATTTCCCTTCTTAGAAGTGTATTGGCGAAAGTCAGTTCAGTTGACTAACATTTTAGCAATGGTTTAAATTTCAAATCACTGAAATTTTATCAAAATTGTTTACTAAATTAGGCGTGTTTTGTTAGATCGAACTCTAACAAAACGAAGCTATATCGCATGAAATCGAGCTTAATTAACCAATTTAAATCGAGTCACAATTATGATAATTATTTGTTCGTAACTATAAAATAACATAATACCTCCTCAATTTTTAGAAACATTAAAACAAATGTTGGTCTTGCATAATTCTCTATATAACTCCTACCAAACTCTCTTCACTATTGGTGTTTATAGTTTCTATATTTTTTTTTTATTGATTTTCAATTCTTCTTTGCCTTCTTTAGAACCAGGTTTCATCATACTCGTATACCATTCTAATTAAATTACTTTTTGTTGTTTTTAAACATTTCTTATTCTTTCCAAATGGCCTTCGTGTGATTTTTTTATCTTAATTTGAAATCTCTGAAAGCCAATGTCTTATCTCAGCCATTCATATTGAGCTAATTCCTACAATCAGTTTTATATAAACAATGTTAATTCCCTAAACCCCCCCTTTGTTTCTTATTTCTTGAGTAAATTTAACTGAAAAAATTCACATAAAATTAACCCATTTCCGTTTGGAGAACAAAGCTAACCTGTTCGGCGCATAAATTTGCATAATTTGCAAATGTGAGATTAGGAAATGTTAATATCATTCTCAACCATTTATGATCGATTATACGACTTTAATTTATCTTGAATGTAAATCAATGGAAAAAAATTAACATATGGTTTACGTCAGCTCAGTGTCTGGCAGTACAACCGACAATCGGTCATTTTGGCGACTTTAGCAGGCAGAACAAAACAAAGTGTTAATATTACTGTTGTCGTTTGGTCGACCCACCATAATCTGTGGCACTCACCTGCCCTCATCATGTGTGGGAGTTTTTATTATATTTTATTAGTTGCAAAATTTGAATTCGCTTTTTAAGGTTCATAGAAAGCTAAAGAAACTGAGCAAACTGTATTCTTGCGTACTTTTTAGGTCGGAAAACTTCACAGATACTGTGTGGACATTTGTTAGCAACTGTGCCTGGAGTGGTACCTTGTTGCACTATCGTACAATTTGCTATCAATTTTCCACGCGATTATATGTTGACATAATGCCCAAAGTTTGGTGATTTAATGACCTCAGCAGGGTGACGATCGTATAGCTGTTGGTATTTTTGTTGCGATTTCAGATTATGTTGGTGTTTGGGTTGGAATTAATTAAAATGTACTCGTACATTGGGCAACAAGTACAGGGTGTAGTAAAAAGGAATCCATCTTTATTCCAACTGATGGCTGTAGTAATCTGTAAGCCGCGTTGCATAAGAACGATCGGATTACGTTACATGACGTTAGAAAGAAAGGATTTCGTACGATTGCTTGACTCAATATTATATGATTGCTAGACTTCGCGCGCATCAAAGATGGACGCCAGGGAAGAGAGACTACGCCATATTTTACACCTTTTCTTCGACAAAGGCAAAAAAGAAAGAAAAGAAAAAGAAATTTTGATGTTAGAAATGAACCACTATATGGGGGATCAATTGCCGAAAATGTTCATGTGAGCAATGTTATGAGTACGATTGACCAGGAGCTAAATATTACACAAAAAATTATTTCAAACAAAAAGAAGCTCGATATATGGTTGCAACACAGATTAATACAAAAAGACTCATCGACCGAATCTCCATCTGTGAATTATTGCTTACTTTCAATTGAATCGACCCACTTCTGTAATGGATGTTAACTAGTAATGAAAACTGAGTCACTTTCGATAATGTCAAGCGTATTCGATAACAGTCGAGCAGGATTGACGATCGCAAAGATTTTACTGTATGTTTGGTGGGATTGGCAGAGATTCATCTACTATGAGCTGCTCCCCTATGACTGAATTTGTAATTCAGACCCACAAATTTGGCCACGTATTGATGAAGCCAATAGTTTGAAAAAAAAAAAATACTTTAGCAACCTTATAAAACATATGTTTTAAGTTTCAAGACGCCATGTTGTTTAGTATTTTTATTTGAGCCATTAAAAGTAAACAATCTCAGTAATTTTACAAACATGGAAAAAACTGGTCACCGCTATGTAATTCAATATTTCCATTCGAAAGGTCTTAGTCCAACCAATAGTACAACCAAGCTAGATTCCAATCTGGGGAGTCTGCTGCTTCGTTTACGACTGTAAAATATTGGGTAGCAGAGTTTAAACGATGCCGTACGAGCTGCCAAGATGAACACCGACAATTGAGATGTCCACACCAGACACGGTTAAGAAAATCCACAAAATAGTATTGGATGATCATCGGCATAAAGTGCGTGAGCTAGCTGAAATTATAGGCATTTCAAAAAGTACTACTCAGACATCATTTATTGACCAAAGATTTGAAGATAAGAAAGCTGTGAGCAAGATGGGTGCCGCACTTACTTTCAACAGAGCAAAAACCGTATTTGGCTATGTTTCACTGCAGCAAAGTCGAATTTTTGCATCGATTCATAACCATGGGCGAGACAGGGTTCCACCATTTCACTAGCACTACCTGAGATAAAGGTACAGTCAAAGCAGTGCACTAGAATGGGAGAATTGTATGCAATGAATGCGAAGACGGTTCCATCTACAGGCAAGGTCATGGCGTCTGCTTTTTGGATGCGCATAGAATTACTGTTATTGATTATGTTCAGAAAGGAAAAACGATCAACGGCGAATATTATGCTAATTTATTGCATCGTTTAGGTGATGAAATTATGGAAAAATGCCGCATTTGGTGTAAAAGATAGTGTTGTTTCATCAAGACAATGCTGCAGCTCACACATCCACTATTGCGATGGTCAAAATTAATCAATTCAAGTTCAAATTGCTTCATCATGCACTTTATTCCCCAGATTTAGCTCCCTCGGACTGTTTTCTATCTCCAAACTTCAAAAAAAATGGATCGGTGGTGAAAGATTTACCAACAATGAAGAGACGTAGTCTGCAGTTGGTGACTGTTTTAAGGAGTACAACATTTCTTACTATAAACAGGTTATAAAAGCTGTTGAACGTCTTTGGAAAAAGTGTATCGAGAAGAAGATTATGTTGAAGAATAGGGAAAATGTTTTCCAACTTTTTTGCGTCTTCTTTGTTTGGTCGGCTAGTTTTGGGACTTGCCTCGTATATTGTCAATATGCTAGCAATCGTCTAAAAGCTACCAGTTTTGGACAACAGGAGATGAATTGTGTTCCATCAGGATAACGCCAGGCCACACGTATGGAAAGTGACTCGCCAGAAGCTGTGGCAGCTTTGTTGGGAGGCTCTCATAGTTCTGACTTGGCACTAAGTGACTGTTCGTGTCAAACACAAAATGGCAATTAGTTAACGATTAAAATTATTTATATGTATGTATTTGAGCTAAATCGGATTATTCCAACTATGCTAAATAACGTCTTCAATGTCATGCAAAAATAATGGATTTCCTTTTATTACACCTAATATTTGCTTGACAGTTTTATAATAAAGTCAAAAATATAAATGGAACAGATTGCGAAGAAGAAACTGGATAAAAGATAAAACAAAAAACAGCTAGAATGGGGAAAAATAAAATCCGTATTTTGTGCAGTAGAATCTGGTCCACAATATAAATAGTTCCAAACAAATGAACGATCCAACTGACTGTCAAAGAAATTGTTTACGAATGTCAGTCTGTGAATATGATAATTAGCTCGGATGGAACAAAAATGTTGTTGAAATTTTTGTGATGTCTTCAGCACTTTGTGTTTGTGTTTGAATGTCAAAAACGAAATTTGTCTAAGAAACATTTAAATGTCCTTTAAAAATCCTTGACGCTACCATAAGGGTATTGGGTTTTGCTGCAGATTATTCAGCTTATGTACTGTCTCGCCCATGTTCTGAAATCTGAACTCATTGAAGTGGCAAAAATGAGGATAAAACCAATGCAGAAATTTCAGTCAGGTGAACAAATTTATCAATATCTTCACCCAAATGTCCTTTGCGTTAAGGCAAAAGGGTGCAGAGTGCCAGAAAAGACGTGATATATCGCTATGTTCTTTTCAAGAAATGTTCCGAGTTGAAGCACAATAAAAGGAGCAACATTACACTTTCTGAACCCCAGTGATTAGAAACTATAAAGGGACCATTGGGTTTTGCTAAATCAACCAATTAGTATATTAGGCTTGTCAGGCTTGTCAGGCTTGTCAATTTGATCCATTTCCATTCGCAGAACTAAGTTTACTAAATAAAGTTTTATAGTTGGAATGAAAGATGTAAATTTAGAAATATATTGGGCGAATTAAATGGCTCGCATGGAAGAGCTTGGTTATCCAGCAGATTTTTCACATATGGTCAAGCATTATAATTCAATACAGTTGACAATAATTGAATTGATTGAATTTTACGAAAGAAGAATTGTAGCGGAAAAATATAATTTGTATGGGAACTACCAGAGGGGGTGCAGTCATGCTATCAATTTTTATTTTAAGAACTTAGCCCACCAAACTCACGGTATGTGTCGAATTTATGATTACTTCAAAGACATAAAGCTAAAAATACTCGTATATGGATATGAGTACTAAGGGAGCTACCATTGAAGAGACATACAGGGTGGCGCTCGAATCGTGCTACGCTGTAACAGTAACTGTCAATGGGAACCATTACTTAAAGATGTTGAAGGAGTTCTTTTATCCAGAACTGCGCCCAATTGAATCTGTTTTAACAGTGTTTGGTTCCTGCAAGATGGAGCAACCGCACTCATAGCCAGACCGGTTATGGCGGGGATCCAACGAAAATTCCCATACAAATTAATTTACAGAAACTCCACTTTCCGCTGCCCACCAAGGTCACCTAACCTGACCGCACTAGACTTTTTTATGGGGTTATGCCAAACAAGAGGTGTACAAAACGAAACCCACCAGAAAATTATAAATCAATACATTGAACAAAAATCGAAGTTATTGCGAATAACGAATTAAAATTACAGTGGAAAGGTTGCATTTCGGAAAATCGCTTAATTTGTATTAGAAATACCACAGGGGATGTAGTGAAGTCCTTTATTTTTACCCTAAGAATTTTGATCGAGAAACGCATGAGGTGTGCCAAATTTGAGCAAATTCAGCACAATCGCCTATAAAATATAAATCTAACAACACATAAGTTGAAGCGTATGGAAAGAGGTATCGTACAGTTATTTGATCCCGTTTGATACAGTTTGCATCCCGCAAGTTATAAATTGGAAAAGACATATTGAATAGAGGAAAATCGATCAGTCTGTGAGAAGCCAGAAGCGTTGCATTCATTTCTGGTCCGGTGGCTCCATTCTAAGACTTTGCTTTGGCTAACGCTCAACGTGTACCAAATGTTATTAAATGTAATGAAGCTAAATGAAAGGCTGGGAATTAAACCCGCAATTTACTTGCTAGGACCAGAAAAGACGTGATGATTCGTCTATCTTTGCAAATGCTACCAAACGCTATGAAACAATACGATGAACAACAATTTCGGTTATTATGGTGAACAAATTAGGAGGAAAGATTGAACTTCGCTAAATCCCTCATTTTATATGGGAAGTGTCAGAAGAAAGACTTCAGTGTCCTCCATTTTTATTCTAAGAAATTATCTTACCAAATCCTTGGTGAGTGTCAAATTAATGGTGAGTGTCAAATTAATAATAAGTAATTTTTTCAAATTATACCAAGTATTACAAATGAACAAAAATTCAAATTGCTGCAGCCTTCGACTTAGGAGTTACAGAGGAAAGATTGATTTTTGGGAAATCGGTCAGTTTGTGCCATTCATTTTTATCTTGCCATACCCATGATTTCTGCAAATTTTACTGAATTCAGAAAGCTAGCTTCATGCTAAAAATATATGGGTTAAATTGGCAATTTGTATGATTCAAATTCAATTCAAACAATTTTTTTTTTCAAATTCTACAAAGTATTATAACTTAATGAAATATATAACACGTTAAATTACTGCAGCCTACTCATAAGGGGTCACAGAAGAAAGATTGAATTTCAGAAAATCATTCAATTTATTTGGGAGGCAGCATTTAAAATCCCCGGCTATGGTGTGGAGAAATGTAAGGCTGTGGTAAATTTTAGAAAGTTTCATAAAGATTTACGACAGTAATCGTGTCTGCCGGGCAGGCAGCAGACAGACGGATATCGCTCAAATGATTTAAAAAGTTATGGAACACATTTGGTCAACAGATATTTGATTCTCTAAACGCTTCCAAGCGCTGATGGTATAAAAACCAAATGTCTGCGTCCCATAAACGTGATATGGTAAAACATCTCATATTCAATGAGTTTAGACTTTTATTTTAAAATACGCAGAACGCTATTTATTGCTTGGCGACGATTCCAAACGTCAGTTTAAGAAGCTTTTACTAGACTTGCCGATTACTGTAATACTCGAAGTATTAGCCAGACACATCGAGGTGACCGCCGCCCAAGGAAACAACAAGGTTCGAAGGCAACGTCATATGTCCGATACTAAGCGCCGTACTATGGCTGGAATAGTTTAGTAAAAATTAAAAGTTTCATTGGATTTTGATTATATTTGGTTGTTCAGAAAGTTCATTCGGTTAACCCGTTAGTTCACCATACGTCACTTCTCATGACTTAGAGTTCCTACAAACACTATCATAAATTTCTGCAACTCCTTCTCTAAACTGTTTACTACCGTTTATGTGTATTCTCGTTCTAGTTGTGAGTGGTTACAGCGTTTAAAAAAAAGTTTTGAAAAGTGGAAAAAATGAAGGAAAAAGAGCATTCTAGGCATATTATGCTGTATTGTTTCCTAAAAGGAAATACGGTCAAAAATTAAAGCCAGAAATGGTTAAAAAGATTTTCTGCGGGTGACTTCTTCATAACGGGCGCTCCCAGATCAGGACGACCAAAGAAATTATTTCCGAGGAGATGAACGATTAATTTATTGTTAATCCGCTTGCAACAGTTAAGAAAATAGCTGAAATACTCAAAAAAAAAAATCAGTCTCAATCGTTCACGGGATCATAAAAGAGCTCGGATTTATGAGCAACCTCGATGTGTGGCTACCTCACTATCTAACCGAGGTCTCACACTGCCTTGCAGACTCGACAGGAACTGTCACCCACCATACTCCCCAGACTCCGCCCCGTCCGACTATCACCTATTTTGCAGTCTGAACAACCACTTGAAGAATTTGGATTTCCTAACGATGAGGAAGTAAAAAATCGAACTGAACGCTTTTTTTTCAAAAAACCACGCGAGATTATGAGACAGGAATTAAAAAGCTCCCAGAGAGGTGGGAAAAAATTGTTAAAAAAGGGGGATTTTATACAATTGATTAAAATAATTGTTTTCTTCTACATACATTTGTAAATAAATTTCCATTAAAAACTGAACGAACTTTCCGAACCAACCGATAGTGTGGAAAAAATATTTGGTTTTGTCAGGGAACCCCAGAATCCAGAGTTTTTAGGCACCCCCTGGCTTTTCAGATTAGGTGCATTGAATGAATTGAAATAAGTCGTAAAACTGGGGTATGTCGCTTCTATAGGGTGGCGCATAAGCAACGTTAAGATTTGATCAGTGAATACATTTTTATTTTATGTCTTTTTTTCATCTTTTTATAGGAATAAATAATACTTGGGAAATTTATGATGGAAGGCTCAGCACAGAACAAAGAACCAAAGTTGTTCAGTTTTACTTTGAAAATCAGCATTCGATTATTCAGATCATATCGAAATTTCTTTCATGTTCGAAATGTTCAGCGTTTTGGGCAACAAAGGGCTGTCTGTGATCTTCCACGTGCTAGAAGACCTCGCGCAAGCAAATATTGAGGAAAACACCAAAACTTTCACCAGGCGACGTTCTCAGTAGTTGGAGATGTCTAGGCGGTCTTTGCAAAGAATTTTACATATGTTATACCTTTTCCTGTATAAAACCAAATTAAAACCAAATGATGCACAAGAACGCATTCAATATAGTCGCCGTTAACGTTATTTATGCGTCACCCCTTATAAGCCATTTGGAGTTTTGTCTGTGCATCATATTCACAATGACAACACATCCGATGGGAACCATACAATTAGTTACATATGCTTGGGTCACACTTCTGTCCTAGTTTTGTTCTAAAACTCATACTTCGGTTTAAAATACTAACAGTGCTTACTTTCTTAATATTAAAGTGCATTTTTTAACTTTGCTCGAAAAATTAACCCGAGCGGCTTTAAAAATTTTTGTTTTTTTTTTTTTTGGTTAGATAACTGAAACCCGCTTTATTAACAAATAGTATATGGATTACTCACGCTCTCTAATCGGAAAGCCATGTAAGAAAAATACATCCTAATATTGAAATCAATTCAAAAATTAAAATGGTTGTCAAATAAATTCAGTGCTTATACACCCCATTACAAATAAGGTTTAACCCTTTTAAACGATTTGTACAAATATCGAAATTACAAACAATTCAGTCCTGAAAATCAATTCCATCAGTTGCCTTACAGCAGATACAAATAGCTAACCATTTTTGGTGGCAGATAAGGAGCTAAGAGGAGAAAAGATAACCACGGCATCGGTCGGAGCAGCATGAAGCCAAATATAGCAAAGACAACATTACGAGGACCGCATACAGATATTCGAGTACATCTGCTAATGCGGCTGGCGGTGATGCTCATTGTTTACGGGGTCAACAATTGAATGTGGGTTGATACGATTTCTTCATCTTCCATTTGTAACCGCAAGCAACTGTGACGGCCGGCCGGCCGATGATGCCGACACCACCGCCGTCGATGTTGTGTGCAAACAATCACAGTTACAAACGAAACTAAGGCACAGTGATTGAGAGTTACTCTTAGATGAAATTTAAATCGATCAGAATAAAATTGGTCGTATTGTTTTTAATGTAGTTGCGGTACCAGAATATATTCAAAATCTACTCGAAGCTATTTGTAAAAATATAGAAACTTCTAATGAAGTTTCTATAATGATTGTAAGTCAGTTTAGGTCAGCAGTATTGTTATATTTGCCAAGTTTTTCTAGTCTCTGTGATGAGGACAAATAAAACAGTCACCTAAGACAATTGTTTTCTTATATCGCCTATCGTAGGAGGAGAAATCGAAATTTGTTATTCCTTTTGTAGAAACTATAATTACTTATCTGAGACCTCATAAAGTATATAACAATTTGTGCTTTCAACGTGTCCGTCAGTACGCTTGCCTATTGAAAACAAGATAGCATCAGAATAGGTTAACATAGTAGTCTGAAATTTTTTCGAATATGTCCCATAATCATGGGCAGGTGAAGTTAATAAGTGGACAACACAAGTTTTAAAACGTTTTTTACGTTTTTTCAACAATTTCATCCTTCATTTCGTAATTAAAAGCAATGTATTAATCGACACGAGAAAGACTCATTACCACTTAGAAACTTTGTTTAAGGGAACGCCATAATTAAGGTATTAACAATACAAAAAAACAAAAATGCTAACCTTTACCAGCAAAACTTGAAAGCCAGTACGGGTTATCCATTTGGTGTCACCTGTTAAATACCTGCCATCTAAAGTGTTATTTATTTAGTGAAAGGTTTGCCATTTACGAATATAGATCGTTTAACAAGAGGAACGAAGAACAAACTTACTACAAAGGTGGTAGAAATAAATTCTTTGATTAAAAAAAAAAAACAGAAAAACAAATAACAGGAATCGGTTAATAAAATGAAACAAACAAATTTTATCCATTAAAATTTACTGTAGTACCTTTAAAGAAGGCAACTTTTAAAATAATACGAATATGTCAACGAATAATTCAATTATAAAAATAATTTATTTTTCAGTTCTAAATGTGGTGCCTCGTAATGGCATTGATTGGCAGAAATATTAACCGGAGCCGTATCTGGTGAAAACGTGGTAGTTCGATGATGTTTGTTAAGTTTTTACCCAGAAATTCATTCACAACGATAATATTGTGAGATGACGTGATATCGTGATGCAGAATCTATTTGTTTTTTACGACAAACCCGTCCTTTTTTTACCAATTTGTTCACTCAAACACCGTATAACGCCCACGTAAAACTCTTCATTTATTATTATTTTTTTCCACGGTATTGCAAGTGTCAGAAGTACCATAACTAGCCGCTGTGTCACAGAGAACATACCCATACGAGGACTAAACACAACTCTGGAAAAATAGACACATTTCAGCAGTTATACCTTCACCAGCAGGAATGAAGTTATAAAGGGTGATTTTTTAATCATAGTTTTTTTAAAAATCGAATAAAACAAATTTGCATCACATATATTAAATTTTTTTATTGGAGTCGATAAATTGGTCTTTGCCATATAATTTTTAAAGATAATTTCATGTAAATTTTGTCCGCGGCTCCGTTTAAAAATGCCCATTCAGAAGGTCCCATTTTTCGTCACTTTTTTATTTTATTTCATTTATTTAAGTCTATGGAACAAAATTTCCTTACAGACTAACAATGGCAAAACAGTAATAATTTTATATTATGTATACTATTTATAAAGAATTTAAAATTGAATTGTTTAATCTTAGAAATCTGTTGAGATATAATCGAAACAAATATTGAGATGAGTCAAACTCTAAAAGCATTTGTCGAGCATTTCGTCCTGTATTCCACGGATAACGCGTCTTATGTTATCCTGTAAGGCTTCAATAGTGTTCGGCTTGTCCACATAGACTAACGACTTGTCATACTCCAACAAGAAATAATCAAGAGGCGTTAAATCGCAAGATCTTAGAGGCCAATTTACAGGGCCAAATCAAGAGGTAAGCTGCTCACCAAATTTATCCCTCAACATATCCAGTGTGGCATGTTGCACCGTCCTGATGAAACCACATGTCAACCAAGTTCAACTCAGCCAATTGGGGGAAAAAAAATTGCGTATCATGGCTCGATATCGTTCTCCGTTGACGGTTACGTTTCTTCCACAGTCGTCTTTGAAGAAAAATGGACCGATGATGCCACCAGCCCACAAACCGCACCAGACTTTCGTTTTTTCTGGGTGCATCGGTAATTCATGCATTGCATGTGGTTGTTCATCACTCCAGATGCGACAGTTTTGCTTGTTTACGTATTCGTTCAGCAGGAAATGAGCCTCATCCCTGAACACAAAGTTTTCGATAAAACAACGGTTTTTCATTGACCTTTGTAAGGCCCACTCATCAAAAATTAGACGTTGTGGTAGGTCATTAATCATTCCATGATGAAATGGCAGAGTATACTGTACACTTTTCACTTTGACAGATAACGTTTGGATGCCATTACCAACCAGTGCTGCCAACCTTAAAAAATCACATTATATATCATTTGATACAACATCAAAAATGTAACACGTTCAGACACGATAACTCTCGTAAATCTCCACTTAATATTTTATTAGATCGTAGTTTTGGATTATAAATAACTCTTTTCGTAACAACCATAGAAATCGACCGATATTTTGAAATTTTTTTTCCCAGTAACTCTTAATTTGTGTACAGCAGAATCCCGATTTTTTTCCCCATTATATTATTTTGTAATACTGTGCAAAATTTGAAAATACCAAATGTTTAAGCAAGTTCTTTCTGGTACCCCTCAAACAAATTGACCGATTTTCTTAAATTGAAATTATCGTCTGTAAATTCAAATTTGAAGTCTGCAGTAACATAGATTTATAAATCCCCTTTTCGGATGATGACTGATTTGACTCCTATTTTTATAGCTTCGTATATTTCAAACTATTGTACTTAATTCTGTCACATTTGATACACCTCATGTATTTAATTATCAAAATTTAACTTTCGCGCTACCATCCCTATTTCGTAGATTGCAGTCATTTCAATTTTTACTATTTGCATTGCACTTAAATGCTGGTTGAATTTGAAAACATTCACCGAATAATCACAACCTCTCTAATCTCTCACAGAGAATCTCATACACAAACTGGCCGATTTGGTAAAACTTAGTGGTCTGTTCATGAATTCTTAGCAAAGGACTTCTGAAAATTATACATTTGTTCCTTCCGTAGCGCCTTAATCAGTGCACTTTTTGGTAAAATCCACCTCTGGCACACCTCGCACTTTGCAACAACACAAATGCTCATATGAACCCCATACGGGTTTTCAAAAAATGTTATCACTTATTCATTAATACAAAGCAGTATATGGTGGTAATTGGTGGATTTGGCAAGACCGCATTCTTAATTTATATGGATTTATAAAGGATCTCCGTTATTGTGGGCATATTCATTTCGGGGCATATTCCAATGAAAACCTTAATTAAATCGGCATAGTATGTATGAGAAAAGAACAGTTAAACCACGTCCAACTATCTTACTGTGAACTGCGTACAGCAATCCAAAGCGTTCGGTCAAAAAATGTTTGTTCATTTAGATTTATTGCAGTACCTTTAAAGCAGGTCCTTTTCAAAATAATACGATTAAATCAATTAATATTTTAGTAATCGAATTCTCCTTTACGTATTGTACGGACTAAATATAGGTGCCTCGAAATAAAAATTCGAGAAAGGGGAAAAATTCAGTCATATCAGGTGAAAACAGGGTTGTTCGATGATATTTGTTAAGTCTTTACCGAGAAATTCACTCACAATGATGTTCTTGTGATATGGTGCGTCATCATAGTGCAAAATCCATGAGCTTTCATCCAACAAATCTAACCTTTTTTGACAATTTGTTCACTCAAACGCCGCATAGCGCTCAAATATGATTCTTTATTTCTGACCTTCTGGTAAGATTTCCTAGCGCTTAATAACGCGATAATCAAAGAAAACTTCCATTTGGAAACTGGTTGAATAGTTTGCATGTCATCACCAGTTACATTGCGTTCTATGATTGTGCGATCGAAATTGACTCATTCTGATATATTTTCAAGGACATTTGCGCGATCGAGTTTTTAAAGGAAATGCAGGTCTTGAGGCACTTGTCGAGCAGCAACGCGTTTTACATTTACATTAATTTCTAAATAACTTAACATAAGTAATGATTTTCAGTCACTTTTTGCTGTGCTTTGTTGATGTTAACTTCAGTTGAAGACGTTGACGTTGACGTTGAAATAAAAAAATATGAGACAAATTTTTTGTTCGATATTTATCCATTCGAATTATCCATTACGCAAAAGGCAGAACTCACTTGAATTGAACTGACAAAATGGAGAACTTTAAACAAACTGAATGGCAGACCACAACAACAAATTTCCTTGCATCTCATGAACGAAATATGGGAGAGCTTTCCACATTCAGTGAGCTTGCAGACATGCTATTTTTAGACCAAATCAACAGTTGTTACTGCGTTGCGACGGTCACGGTTTGAAAAGCATTTGCTGGACCTGACCAATCACTTACACGACTACTCAAACTGTTCGTCAGAAAGTCGAGGCGAGCGCCGTTCAAAGAAAGATAGGGAATAGAACCCACGGTTATGCGAACGATGGTCGCGTGTAGTAACCATCCCGCCACGGTTTGACTGAAGGCATGTTTAATTTTATGAAGATCAATAAAGATTAATCCTACGGTTCATAAATCCTTTTGTGTGTTGTTTTAAATGGACTAACCACTGTGCACGTAGTATAAAAACACCGTCAGACAAAGAGGGCAAAATGCACACATAAACACACCATCTGTAGCATCTCAGGAATTGTAACTGCACACAGAAGAAGAAGCTGTAAATCTGCTCAGAGATTCATATTCATGTATGGCTCTGTACATATGTATGTTTTGTTTAGCCTGAGTATGTACGCATGTACATTTCAGGTCTTGATGCAATTGCAATGACAACTCCAACATGGAATTGGATGCAACAGACAGACAGACATTGCGGAAAAAAAAGAAACAAACTGTATCCAGCACATCATTAAAACCAGTTGATTTCTTCTACAACAGACTCTTCATCTTCTTCGACATCTTGTGTGATAGCTGTAAATTGAGGCCTATTGCTCAATATTGAATGTGGACAGACCCGTAATTCATATCAGAGCAGAGAATTTCATATTTTTGATTTAATGAACAGATGCATGTGAGTGAGTTTTGCTTCCATTTGCGCTCGCTCAAGCTGTGATTGCCAACTGTACCCCATCGTATCGAATTTCTTTCTTGAGAGATACAATTCTGTCATGGTCTTGGATTTGTGAAATGACAATTGGAGTAATCTAAAATATAATGTGCACTTGTCTGGCAGAGGCACAGTCTCAGGAAATGGAGTTTTGTCACTGCAAGCGAAAATAATCAATCCATTGAAATTTAAGCCAAAGACGGATCATATCGCCGCTTTATTAACCGCTTCACATATTTGCAGTTACAACAGGCAGCAATCTCAAATATTTGAAAGTTAGATTTAGGTTATTTAAAGAAATTCTAAATTATCTGTAGTCTTCCTATTTTCGAATATGCTTCCTATTGGTTTTTATACAGTTTTTTACTTCCTATAAAATTCAGTCTATATTTGTGGTAGAGAGGAAATTTGGATGCTTAATTCAACTACGATGGCAACTATTGAGGTCACCTTCAATAGAACCGTCTGCTCCGAAGCGAAATTTAAAAATCTAATGGAATACTGTAATATTAGATACATATAGTCTAGACGGGACTTTTTCATCATTGTGATGGTCTGGCCGGTCGCGCAAGGTTATCCAGTGTCATTTATTTAGTGAAAGGTTTGCCATTTACAAATATGGATCGTCTAACAACCTAAGAATGCGTAAAAATAGTTAAAACTTACTACAACAGTGGTGATTGAAACCTGGCTATTTTACGTGTGATTATTCAGGGTGATTATGGTCGTCATGATCGACCTACTGTGTAAGGAATTGGTAAGATTATAAAGACATTTGAAGATACTGGGAGGGTTACAGGTGTGGCCAGGCTTGTGCATCATCGCAAAGTACGCACTGACGAAAATATTGCTTCTGTTGTTGAAAGTGTGTCGGATAATCTGAATTTTAATTCAGAGCTCTGTGGCCGTATGATAACCGAATATTTTTTAACCTGCAATTGAAGACTATGATCTGGACGATACGTGGTCAACAAGACGATGCCACGAGCCACAAAACACGACCGATTTTAGCTTTATTGCAGGAGAAGCTTCCCAAAAGCGTAATGGCAAGGTCCAAGGATTATAATGGAATAAAAGTTTTATTGAAATCATAGCTTTATGAGTGTTTCATTTAACTTTACTTTTGAAACCGAAAAATGGGTAACCCTGTACAATGAAAGTTGACATTTTATTTTTTGTTACATTTCCTTGCCTCTTTTACAACTTGAAGAAATTGAAGAAATTTGAGGCAAACGTTCTTAATTACACATAATTTCAGCCAATGCCTATTTTGGTGATGTAAAATTATGTGGAGTTCCGGAAAATTATTATAATTACTAGAATTGCTAAATCAGTCAATTCTTGTAGGAAGTACCCGAAGTTAACTGGCATACATTTTCATTTTTAAGTTGATAAGAAGCTTGGAGTAAACCTGGCTTGGTTGAATTTATTACAGTAGAGCTACAGATATGAATAGAAGGACGAATTTGTTAAATCGGTCATTTGTGGGAGAGCTATCAGAATGCCTAACATTATAAAACAATGCAATAGACGAAATTTCTAGACTTTGCTGCCTACCAATTAAAAGTTTAAGGAGACTAGTAGAATTTGGTTAAAACAGTCTATTTGTATGGGAGCTATAAAAAGAGGCAAGAAAATGCAGCCCATTTTGATTCTAAGACTTAAGTTCACAAGACAATTGATGCCTCTAGGTTTGTTAAATTCAGTGCAATTGAATGAAAGATATGAACCTAAGAATAAGGGGTTAAATCGGGTCGTAGTTACTCGGCCGATTTTTTTACAACTTTCTTGGATTATATAGAAATACAATGGGCCGTAATACAAGTTAATATAGCTTACCAGTTAACCTCATAGAAAAATTTAGTATTTGGAGATTACCACAACCACATCAGTTGGATTTTGCAGCTGTAAATTAAGTTGGAGTAATTGAATTGTAAATGAAATGGTATAAGATTTCAATAAGAAATCTTTCTAAAAATAAGGAATAAAATCACCACATCTAAAATAGGTTCAGTTGCTGTAACAAACAAATTTATGTCAAATTCAGTTAATATAAACGAAATTCGTCAAAAGAAATTCGGTTGTGACAACTGTGTCGTTATTAAATACTGCTTGTGAATCCGAAATATTGCTGATGTGAGAGCCATAAGTGGAAATTCGGTTGTCGCAACCAAATAATTTATCAGCGGAGGTTGTACCAACGGCAATTTAGTTTTGGCAATCGAAATTTGTTGTAGCAACCAGAATTCAGTTGCAGCATTCAACTCCCTCTTTCGAGGGAACATTTCTGGGAGTGAAGAAATTAGAAAAAAAGTTTTGAATTTCAATAAATCTACTAATTTTTATGATATGCATATGTATATGTAAAGGGTTGACAACGAAGTTAATTTTCATTTCCCCAACGCCAATTTTGCCCGCTTTTAAACAGGTAATTATGGAAAATTTTGGAAATTAGTGCAAAGGTCCTCAAAGGACATTCATATGTTCATCGTTCTATAATGGAAAGCACAAAATATATTATAAATAGACTGACACAGTTTGAAGCGGAAAAATTGGTGGCGCAAACGATCTCTAAATCAACCTCTAAAAAATTATTTAATATTTTGAAGACTAACAGAAGGACTTGTGGACTTATGCACTGGCAACCCTTAAAAAATCATTTATGTTTTCATTTCAACTCATGTATAATATAAAATCTTATACCTAAATCGATGAGTCTGTAGCATAAGATGGATTATGATTTAACTCTCTGTATTCCTGTGTATCCACAGTCGTGGTATTCCTCACAGATCCAATGACAG
This sequence comes from Philornis downsi, assembly GCA_019455685.1. Lineage (NCBI taxonomy): Eukaryota > Metazoa > Arthropoda > Insecta > Diptera > Muscidae > Philornis > Philornis downsi. Next base: position 8,487,969 of record JAHXMU010000101.1, on the reverse strand, counting down.
AATGTGGGCAGCGATGACGATTTCGTTTGTTGAATGTGTTGCAAGCCTGATTTTTTAGTTTGTCGTAATACAAAATGAAAACGAGAATTCGCAATCATAAATTCGTACTACATAAAACTAAATCTTAAAGAAAACAATCGTAATGCAAAAAAAAAAAAAGTATACAAAGTACTCGTATGAATAACGTATGAATACGATGCTGTTTAAGCCTAAAGTGATGTTAAAGGGTATTCATTGTTGAGGTGATAGAACTTTAGTCGTGGCGTATAACTGCAATATTAGTCTACTGAAACGAAATATACGAACCAGACAACTGCATATTTTTGCAATTTCTCCCCAAAAAGATATTCTGCAATAATTGTTAAAAAATCATAAATTTTAGCGCAAGTGCCCATGTTTGTTACAAAAATGTGTATTTCCTACAGGTTTTCTATTCCTTGATATACTTATCTTCTAAGCTTTTTCTTTAATTCGTCACACCAAGTATCGATAATACTTCAAATGGTTCTTCCGCCGGCATTTTGGTCGCCCTCTTCTGGTCACTTTAAGGCGAGCATTTCAGAGAATTTCTCATATACTTGAAAACGCATCTCTACTTTTATGATTTTTGTTTTAGCCATTTGTTCTAGATAATGGTACGACTTTTGTCCAACCTCTTTTCTATTCCACCATCCACCTTAAGAGTATCTCCGCCGCATCTTCATAAAACCATATCCATTTTTGCTGATTCCTTCTGGATTCTTGAGAAGGCTGCAGTAACATCTCGTAGTTTTTGCCAATAATGTCTACGTCATCTACATGCTCCAGTAACACATGGCTTTTGTTAAAGGCGGTACCAATCGCATTAGGCTGCCGTCCTATCTAAATTCTCGTTTGGTGTAAAAAGGTTCACTACGATTTCTGCCTAATTTCACTGAAAACGGAGTCATCGTATAAAAACACATAAGCTTCGTGAAAATTTCAAAGTCAGACATGGCCTGTTATAATTTCTTTTTCCTTATCAGACTGTCGAGGGCAGTTTTATAATTGACTAAAAGATGGTACGTGTCGATCGGTTCTTATTGAATCTTAGCCAGAATTTGCCGTAGTGTGAATATCTGGTCAGTTGTTGATTTAACAGGTTTGAAACCAAAATATTCGGATCAGCTAGAATCAGCTTTAGTCTTTCGCACAAAGCGCTCAACAGGACCTTAAGAGCAATGGATAAGCGATCTCCTTGTTTGAGCACAGGAAATAGTACATTCAATTTCCAATCATTGAGTATTTCTAAAACATAGTATTTCTCAAAGCATGCGTTCACATGTTGTGGTCGACATTGGTGAAATACCTTAAATTAAGATTTCCACCACTTCGTGCAATAATCAAAGATTTAAAGTGGTTAAGACTGATGTATAGATTATCAGCTAGAAAAGTTGTAGAATAATTCAATGAAACAGCAAAAAACATGGAAGACATTCTATAAGAATACCATTTCCAGAGCTTCCACAAATGTTGTTTGAGCACATTTTCGGCTTCTTTTCCACTTTTTTTAATTACACCTATGAAACCGATGAAATTGAGGCATTATAAACAACAGTTGTTGTAAGAATAATAAATATTTTAGACTTTTTTTCTTGTTTCTGACCTTAAAACTACTTAACATGTATTTAAAATTGCTGTTCGTTAACAACTTACGTTAAATAGTTATGTGAATTCTGATTGAAAGAAGAAAATTGTCATGAAAAAATGATCCTATTGCTTAGAAGATCTGGAGAAATTCCAATGAAAAGACGTCAAAAACAATGGCGTTCCTCCACTGACAAATTCATCAATGATTATCCAATTTTCCGACACATCTAAATCACAATCAGTGAACTTTTTTAACTTCCCTGGATATCCTTTTTTTCCGGATGACTATTTATTTATTTATACATATATAGCCAGCAAAAAAAAAAAAAAAAAAACTGGAAGTCATTCGAAAAGAATACAATTTTCATCACTTCCAACAGTGCAATATGTGCATACTTATCCGTTAAATCAAAACACTTCTATACCGCTTCCAAATCTAAACACACTCGGTAATTCTTATTAAATTGAATTACGGTTAAATATTATTAATTTGTTTGGATTCGACTGGCACAATTTTCACCACTTTGCTCCAAAAATTTCAGTGAATTCCAGCTTCCGCAGATGCACTTCTTTTGCTGGGATTAACACAACTTAATAATTACACTGGTTTACAAAATTTGGAAAAAATTGACTGCTGAAACGAACCATGTTTCTAACTAATCTGTATGCGCTGAATTTCGAATCTGGCACACAAATTTGGCTATCACGTCTTGTAAAATAGTCAATACTGACACTACAATTTCACAATTATTAATTTGACAGAAGCCCACATTCATTCTAAATCTTTATAATAGTAGCGTTTAAGCATGTCAGGGAGATCGTGTGTTACTGATTCAAGCTTTTTTGCTTTGTGTGTGGTGAATATTTGTTTTGAAAAAAAAGGATATGCAATATCAGAATCATTAAAATATGCATATTCACATTATTTTACACATGTTTTGCTGTCAGAAACTTGAGCAAACCGTGAACACATGTCATCATTACATCAGGACAGAGTGTCCAAAAAGAACTGAGTATTCACCAGGAAAACAAAACGTTTCAAATGAACCATTTATTGATCCAAATGGCGTTCTTCTTCCGCCGCTGCACATAAAATTAGGCCTTTTTAAGAACTTTGTCAAGGCTGTGGACAAAGATGGTGCAGCATTTAAATATTTGTTAGTGGTTCTTCCTAAAATTTCATATGCTAAAATCAAAGAAGGCACATTTGTTGGCCTCAGATCAGGAAGCCATTGAATGATGACAATTTTTCACAATGTTTATTGGAGAAAGAATATGGAGTCTGAAAATCTTTCAAGAGCGTCGTGAACAGTTTTCTGGAAACAATAAGAGTGAAAAAAACGGACAAACTTTTGCGGAATTATTAAAAATTATCACGAATTAGGTGCATGAATGCCACTCAAAATGCATTTTCTTCATTCGCATTTAAATTTTTTTCCACAAAACCTAGATGCGGTGAGTGGCGAACAAGGGGAGCGTGCTTATCAAGATTTAATGAAATTTGAAAGAAATTATCAAGGATTTTGGGACAAAAGCATGCTGGGAGACTATTGCTGTATTCTAATACGTGAAACCGAACCAACAAAATACAAACAACGTTCAAGTAACGTTTGAATTTATTTTTAAATAAACTAATGATTTTTTTATGTAAAAAACGAATAAAAACAAACACATAAAAACAATTACAGATTCGAATTCAGCTCACCAAATTACTCTAGGAAAGATATTGGTTGCTCCAGTCCAAAACCTTGTCGGCTAGTGTTATAGAAAGGACTACGATAATTGATAATTGATAATTGCATTGAACAAAAGTTTAATTCAATTAGTTATGTAATTTAGAATCTGCTACGAAATGTACTAACATATTTATACTGTGAAGGGTGGGAGTCGCTGGCATTTCAAGTGGTGTTTCCTTTGTAATCGAATGTGTTTTAGATTTATCGTGTGTTGTAAAATATTGCAATCCCATGATGTTATATCTGGAATTTGGAGGTGTCACTGCGTAATGATCTTCACTGCATGGAGATCTAATCAGATGTTTTAAGTTCCTTAGCAATTTTTTTCTAGAAAAAATGCTGCGTTTAACTTGTTATGACTTATTAATTTTTACAAGATGAAGATTTTTCAAAAACATCGTCCTTCTGGGTAAATGACGTATTTGAAGATGGAATTATGATTTTGTACATATTTTTGAGGGGCTAAATAGGATTTTTTATGGCCTTGTCCGCAAATTCGCCCCCAACAATGGCACAGTTGCCTTTGACCTAAAAAGTATTATTCTGGGTAATTTGATAAATTTAATAAATTTCGGATGTTAGTGCCATACAATTGTTTATGTTTAAGTTTCTGATCGTGTTCTGAGCTGAAAGTACATCTGAACCTGTTGCGTATTTGTTTTGCCCATATTTGACATACTCGCACAAGGTTGGCTCACATATTGCAATGAATTCGTCTGATAATATTGATGAATATTCAGTTAATATTCAATATTTACTTTGTCTTCTGCAGCGACTCTGAGACTGGCTTAGTCTAAGAAATTTTTGAGCGCTCTACATATATATAGGTAGAACAATGTTCTGTTAGTTGTTCTTAAATGTTGTAAAACGTTGTTCTGAACCGGAATGGATTATGTTCTTTCTCTTTTATTGGGTGGAGTAGCGCAAGGTTAGGTTATCAATTTTTCGTTTTCAAGTAAAGTTATAAAGAACAGACACAAAGCTATGATTTCGGCGAAACTTTTATTTCATTATAACGTTTGGACGTTGCCATTATGTACGAAATACAATGTGATATAAACGACGATTTCTGGATTGGTTGCAGTAACGGATCCTTTTGAAGTTCCTTCAGCGTCATTTTCTAAAAAATACGGTCTAATAACGCCTCCAGACCATAATGCGCACGAAATAGTCACTTTACCCGGATGCAATGGCTTTTCCACAATCACTTCTGGGTTCTCCGAGCCTCATATGTGTAAATTTTGCACGTTGAAGTAACCACCGGGTGGGAAATGTTTGTTTTGCATAGCATTTCATTAGTTTGAGGAATATTCTTGCCAATTTTCATGACTCTGACCTTATAGTTTGATCAGATGGAATCTACTAGTTTATCTCCTATGCGAATGACAACTCAGATTCCGAACAACTTTAACATCATTGCAACATTTCAGTCTGTACGACGGCGTTGGTTTGGTTCCCTCTCCTCTGTCCGTTCTTGGAGTGTGGATAGTCAGCTAGACGATTATGCTTCTTCAGTTTCGTCTTTTCATCCTCAATATTTCGATGTTTGTCTCAACTTTTGACCCATCCATTTCCTGTTAGTAAAAGCGTAAATTCAAAAATATATCTGAAGATTGCGCAACTAAAACTTTGGAGTTGTGCGCTGGTGACTCTAACTTCGGCCATTTATTTTAATGGATGGTGTCATTTTCGATGTTTTCATTGCCAAATTTTTCCTAAAAGTATGAATTTTCGAAAATTCCCCTTCATTGCACACATACATTAGTAGAGCAATTTGCACTATCAATTTCTAGACTTCTGCAGTTTGTTCCTGCTCACTTGTACGCCATTTTTAGCTCTCTGAAAGTAGAAATTCTCTAAAACAGTTTTTAAACGAGGTCCTACGCCATAATAGTAGCGTCCACGTTATTTTTGGTGATTCAATGACCCAATTTTTGTTCTCACTCTTTCAAGTTTTGTCCACCAAAATTGCGAATTTCCGCAATTCCCTTTTCATCATTTGTCTACGCTGATAGCCAAATTTGCACACGCAATTTAAATGCCCGCATTTTACACTTTTATTCTTGGCTATGGTACCAATTTTGTCCACTTCCTTTCTTGCTCTGTCCCCCAAGAATACAAATATCGAAAAATCCTGCATTGAGCGCAAACTCACTATAAAAGTTGATGACTTTAGCTTTAGTCTTGGTGTCATTTTCCTCCCATTCCTATTAGTTTCGTTTCACAAAAGTACGAAATTTGAAAAAATAAGTTCTGTGTTCAAGAGAAATGGGCACTCCCAATTATGTGAATATGGCTTCAACTTTTTATAGTGGACAAGGGCACCATTTTACCGCTGAATGTAACAACGTTACAAAATTCTAACTCTATTTCTCGCCTAACCTTTAAGGTTAGATCAGCGTACCAAATTCATGTATCTAGACTTAACTATTTAATTGGCCGGTGGTACCATTTTAATCCCTTCTCAATCTATTTTTCCCCCTAAAAGCCTATAAATGGATTATGGGCACCAATTTCAGCTTTAGTCGTTTGCTTTGGGCGATCATACCGTATTTAATTCTTTATACCTAGTTTCGGCCCCTAAAATCACGAATATCGAAAAATCCTCACCGCTATGCTTTCCCACTCTGGAAGATTAATATGGACACCAATTTTAATGTTTTCTGTGTTTAGCCGCTTAATCCGGGCGATCGTACTGAATTCGAATCCTGAATTCCTTTCTTATCGCAGGCCTATTGTAAAAAAGGAAAAGAACACCCAACCTTCATGATTCCAGCTTCAACCGGTTGATCCGGGCGATGGAGCGAGGTTTGTTGCTTTTTACCCCTAAAAGTATGCTTACCGTGGAAGGGCTATGTGGATACCAGTTTTCGTGATTCTAATTATAGCCATCGAGGTAGACGCTGGTACCAAATTTGTGCCTGTTTACCCTGTTTTTATCCCTAAAAGTACAAATTTTCAAAAATGCCTTTTAACACGCACCTACTCTATAAGGCTCATGTATTTCAAAATTTTCATAATGATGGCTTTAGTCTTTTAGTCCGGAAGATGATCAGTCAGTCAGCCAACCAGTAAAGCAATAATTTCATATTTATAGATAATTTTTTATTCCTTTATTTAGAGCAATATTAGATTACAAACAGACGATCCCCACCATCCTCTTGACACCATTTTGCATCAAAACAATATGACATTGGGTGAAGATGCGTGAAATGATGGGTCATTTGCACCGTAATGATTTTCAGCCGTCATTTCCTTCTCTTTTATGATGGTAACTGCTTGTACTACATCTCGGCCGCTTTTGATTGCACTGTACCACTCATACGTATTTATGATAAAGTCAATCCACCGTAAGCTTTTTGTAATATTTTCAGCGTTTTGGCACACGAAATCCTATTTGCAATAACAAATTTGAGACAAATTATCTGTTCGATAGTTTTATCCACTGTAAAAATCACAAAACACTCTTGAGATTAACTTTAAACAAAATATATGATAGGTCGCGCCCAATCCCCGCATCGGTGTACAGGAGAGTTGTAGCAACTTAGCAACAAAAAGAATTTTGACAGTCCCTTTAAGCGATTTTTTTAAATGATCAACTAACGGTATTTGGTACTTAGTAGAGAATGTATACTTGATATAATTTTGTATTAGCTTACATAGGTAATTTTTAGGTACTCAATGATAACCCCAGGAGCTCCTACCAACAATTTTGAATAAAACGGAAAGACATCAAGGACGGAAAATGCGTTTTTAAAATTTTTTATAAAATTGTCAAAAAATGTATTATCTTTGAGCTTAACCCATAATAACCTAAATTTGCATGTGTATTCAACATAAAATGTTTCAAAAGTTCTTAATAACAAATGTAAAGTTTTTCTAGGCAGGTGGTAAACAAATCATTCAAAATTAACTATTCTCCTGGTGGCAACCTTTTACATAAATTCGCTCGCTTGAACTTGGTGGCAACCTTGCAATAACTGCGTTCGAAGAGCTTCTTTCAAAACTGTATTAAAACACAGGATTGTAATGCCCAGAGAATTCAATACAATAATAATACAATGCAATTATAAAGTCGACTAAACACTTCTTGTTAGCAAATGTTAGCTCTCACGTTTATGTACAACACCCTTTGCCTAATAACACATAAATTCAAATTATAATTTTCAAATAAAATCGTAACCAAACCAAAAAGTCGTAGGCTGAAAATACACACTCTGCAGTGTTGCAACAACCAACAATTCTGTGTTCGAATTGAAATCAAAAATAATTTTCAGACAATTTTTAGGGAAAGGTTTCGTTTTGAAGTTGTACGATTCCACTACTCGCATTTAATAATAATCATGCTTTGAGTGCTCACTCATATTTGTAGTTTTGAAATCATTTATAATTGAAAACAAATTGTTAATTTCGAAATAAAGGTACGTACAGCCGGTGCCAATTATTGTCGCCGCCACCGACGACGTCGTCATCGTTGTGATTGTTGAAAATGCATCCAAAGTGTGTGTGTGTGTGTGTGCTATGTTGGTAAAGTGATTGATTTAAATTACACCTTCATTACACTAAATAATTTTAAATCTACTAAATCATCTTAATTTTCTCATTATCGTGTCTTTTCGAGTTGTTTCGTTATTTAGCGTTCAACCATCCATCGCTCCATATGGGCTTCAGTTATTTATTCGATTTCAATAACGTTCACTTATGCTCATTGTTCCAATTAGAAATAATTATTTTGATATTTGCAAACAAACTCCAATTAGCCGAAAGCCCAGACAAAATAAAGAATGCAAGCGTATCTATGAAATAACGCAAATGATACAAAGTTTCCAATCCATTATTAACCGCATAAAACTATTATTTCGAAAACTTTGCAAATTTTGCGGTTTGCGATTAATTTATCGGGTTTGATGGAAACTAAAGAAATGGTTTCAAAACAATTGAAGATATAAATTGTACTCACAAAATGTTATGTTATTTAAATTCAATATTATTATGCATTCGACGTATGGACGTTAAGGTGACTTCAAAAAAATTGTTGATTGTCGCAACCGCATTACAAGTTTGGTTCATTTTGTGAAAATTTTCAAAACATTCCGGCTCTATTTTTTATGATTTCAAGGCTTTATTTTGTTTTTATTTGCTATCAAAAGCTTATAAAGAGTCCTTTAAAAGTAGTAAGATATAAATTAACTCAATGGTCTTAAGAAGGGTAAACTAGGAAATATTTGTAAATGTTTTCGGCAAATTGATTACTCAAATGGTCCAAATATATGTGTAACATGCAAAATTTGCATTACTTTATTTTAATATTTTACAGACATTCACTAACTCAAACGTTAGCTGAAATTGCTGTTTTGCCATAAATATAAGTTTGGCAAATCTTCTACCACATCTCGACCGCTTTGGAATGTAAAGTTTTTGATAGAGTTGGTTTATTGTAAGCCTTCTGTAATATTTTCAGTGAATCGGAACGCAAAAGTCAATTTGCAATATAAAATATGTAAATTGTAAAAATATTTAAACAGCCCGCTTATATGAATTGTTAAAATTATTTTTATCATTAAGCTGTCACAACTGTCCTCTATGTTGGTGCAAAGTTTGAGGACGATCTGTCATTTAGTTTGTTTACAGTGCTCGAATTTGTCCGTTCATGTCAAGGGCTTTTGCGATTTTTACAATGAATAATAACATGAAACAAAGAATTTGTCTCAAATTTTATATTGCAAATAAACTTTTGTATTCGGAATCATCGAAAATATTACAGAAGACTTACGGTAACGTGAAATTGTCGAAAGCGGTTGAGATGTGGCGGAAGATTTCCATCTCCTTTAATTGAGTTCAACATCGATAAAGTGATGGAAATAATGGCTAAAAATCGTCATTTAAATTTGAGCAAAATGGCCACTGAACCTTTTGTGTCTCGAGATTCAAGTGATTCCGAAATCGCGCAGAGGTCTTTAAATACATACTGTAAGGAGTCAATTGTGACCTCGAATTCATAAAACTTACGATATTATAACAGATGATGAAACACGAGCTTACGAGTTTGATATGCAAACCAATCAGCAAGTTTCGGAATAGTATTTTTCAGTTGAGCCAAAACCGAAAAAGCCACATCAAAGTTTACTAAAGTCTTTGACTACCGCGGTGTTGTGCATTTGGATTTCTTCTTCAAAAAGTCAGATGGTAAATAAAGAATATTATAAAATTTGTGGAAATAAAACTAATGGATTTTCACCACGATAACGCATCATCTCACAATGTTATCATTGTGAACGAATTCCCGGTCAACAACTCAATAGTTAGTTTTCAGTCGATGGAAATCGTAAAAGAAAATTCATTTCATTTTTTTTACAAATTGTAATTCATTAGCCTGAAGAGTAAATCTAAGTCAAATTACAATATAACACTGGTTGCGAAAAAGTACTCTTGGTGAGAGTTGTAGTCTTTTTTGCAAAATACGTTTGAAAACATTTTTTAATCAAATAGCAACTAATAAGGGTATTAAATGGTCCCAGTAGTTTGAAAAAATTATTTTGGTGAAAAGTGGTAACCTTATAAAACATATGTTTAGTACTTTTATTTGAGCCATCAAAAGTAAACGATATCAGCAAATTTGTAAGCATGGAAAAAATTGCTCACCGTTATGTAATTCAATACTTCCATTTGAAAGGTCTCACTCCAGCCAATATTAAAGCCTTGCTAGATTCTACACTGACCAGTCTGCTCCTTCGTTTACAACTGTAAAATATTGGATAGCAGAGTTTAAACGACATCGTACCAAACACCCTTGTGGACGACCGATTGAGGTGCCTACGCCAACCAGAGTTAAGAAAATCCACAAAATGGTATTGGATGATCGGCTGAAAGTACGTGAGCTTGCTGAAATGATAAGCATTTCAAAAACTGCTATACATCGGATATTGACCAAATTTGAAGATGAAAAAGCTGTGCGCAAGAGACATGGGTCCACCACTTCACACATGAGACAAAGGAACGGTCAAAGCAGTGGACTGGAATGGGAAAATCGTGTCCAAAGAGGGCGAAGACGGTTGAATCTGCAGGCAAGGTCATGGTGTCCGTTTTTTTTTTTTTTTTTTTGATGCGCATGGGATTATTTCTATTGATTATCTACAGAAAGAAAAAACCATCAACGGCGAATACTTATTATGATCATTTATTGCAGCGTTTTGGTGACGAAATTATAGAAAAGAAGCCGCATTTGTTGTCTCATCAAGATAATGCACCAGTTCATACATCCACTACTGCGATGTTCTAAATTAATGAATTAAAGTTCGAATTGCTTCATCACGTACCTTATTGACCAGATTTAACTCCCTAACACTATTTTCAATTTCTAAACTTCAAAAATAATTTGGTGGTAAAACATTTGTCAATAATGAATGGATATTTTGAGAAATTTGACATTTCTTACTATAAACAGGGTATAGAAACTATTGAATATCGCTTCAAAAAGTGTATCGAGCTAGGAGGAGATTATGTTGAAAAATAAAGAAAATTTTTACCAACTATTTTGGGTCTTCTTTGTTAGGTCGGCTAGTTTTCGGACCGCCCTCGTAACTACTATGCAAAAATGTTCCTTCCTATTTAACGTGCTAAATACAGAAAGTTATTTCTAGGAATTTCCACGGAAACTGATTTAATTCTAATAACATGGAATGTTTAAACATATTTTACTGAATCAGTTCCAATTTATTACAAGTTTATCACAAAATTATATTTTTATTACTTCGTGAGCAGTACTTCAGAGAAGTTGAAAAGTTGCCATTAAGGAATGGAATATCAAAGCTCATATTAAATTCACTAATTTCGACTCAAATTTGAACCACTTTCAGACCACAAAAATGGTTGATTGTATAAGTCTTAAAGCTTTAAAAGGAGTCTTAAAGTCTTAAAAGGACATTTGGTTCTTAAGTAGTCAGAAACGGAAATGACATTCCGTTGAAATTGGTATTCTTTTACCTGTTACCTCTTCTACCTGACCATAAGGGTGAAAGCCGGAATTTGGGAGAGATTTCAAGGAATTTCAAAAATGCCTATAAAATCCTAAAATATTTGCTTCTATTATTCTGATAGAATTTTTGTTGTTTAGCTATTCTATTTCAGAAAACGTAGTTTTTAATGTTGTTTGAAGGTGGCTCATCCCACCAAAACTGTTATTGGGAAACTCAAAATATTTTGAAAATATTCATAAAATGAACTAACATTTAGTTTTAGTTGGGAACATCGTAAACAAGATAAAAATTTATGCCTCCAAAAATCGAGCACGATATGCGTTAAGGCAATTCCAAAATCAATACAAAAACTGACTTACACTTATCTTCACCCAACGTCCTTTTGCCTGGGGGAACTCCCATTTCATACCAAATTTATGCACAGTAAAAGTAGCAGAAACATAATTAATTGAATCATTTTGATTACGATTTGCATTTCAAAAAATCACACAATTTCTATGTGAATTAGCAGAAGGGGTGGGACAGTGTACACCATTTCCATTCTGAAATTCAAATTTATTAAACACATGATGTGTGCCAAATTTGACTGTATTCAATGAAAGTGAACAAAAGATATGAACTTAATAACAAATAGGCAAAATCATCGATCATTTATATGGGATGTTGCAGAAGTTGCATTGCCGAATTTGTACAAATTTGCCAAACATTGTAAGGCAATGCAAGGGTAAAAATGTTGGTTACTGCATCTTTTCAATTAGAGATTGCTGAAGACAATCTTAATTTCTGTAAATCGGTCAATATATATGGAAGGCACCAGAAGCGGCAGGTCGGCATGGTAGGTTTGCAATCCCACCTCTCGATTTAAAAAGGCATTAAAGGAAGGGAGTAAATATGATCCCAAATTTTCGATTTTCAATTAGTATTACAAAACAATGAAATTGATCGATTTCAGATTATTGTAAAAATTACGAAAATGCAGGTCCTGTGTGAACTGTGAACATGAGCAATTTGACTTTGGCCGTAATTTTTGTATGAAAGACGCATCTTGCTCTGGAAGGCCAATTGTCGAAAATATCGATAGAATAATCGAAATCGCCAAGTCCGGCAATCAAGTAGGCACTCAGGTGCTCAGATGCTAAACATTATTTAAAAATCCGTTTGCTTCCTTACAGTGGAACTGTTAACTTTACCTATACATCTTTGTCCAATAAGAGGGGAATTGTGTTCCATCAGAACAATGCCAGACCACCCATGGCGATAACGATTCACTAGAAACCTCGGGGGTTTGGTTGAGATGCTCTTATGCATCTACCTTATAGTCCTGACCTGGCTCCAAGTGATTACCACCCGTTCCTACCTACGATCATTCACCAATAGACTTTGCTAGTGAAAAATCCCCTTCAAGGGATGCTTGTAAAAATCAGATATGTCAGTTTTTGCCAATAAGGAGGAGGTTTCCATCGGGGGAAGCGTAAGAGAATTACCCCAACATTATATCACATTATCGAATAAAACAGTGCACATTTAATTACTTATTAATTTATTTAAACTAGAGTTTAATATTACAACCCAGAGAGCTGTAATTATTATACGTGTGTATACTTGTAAGGAACGGACATATGATGTATAATGACGGTGGTTATTATAGATCAGATATACATATATATTTTGTTATTTTTGTAACAACATATAATGACACAGATTCGTCACATTTGTTTACTTACATTTGAACAATTTGAACAAGAAAATCGATCGCAAAACATTGTATGCGATCAGGAAACTAAAGCAAAACGAGTCACTGTACCAAACTACAGTAGTGTAATCTCTGTACCAGAAGTCGTTTATGCGAGTACATCACGGTTCCATGTATCCGCCAAAAGCCTGGTGTATTATGCAAATACACACTAGTCATGTGTAACTACTAATGGTGCTTTTATGCAAAACACACCGAAAGTAGCCCGACATTTGCCAAGTAGTGTAACAAATGTTTGTTTCACATTCAAAACATAAATGGAAAATAGGCGATACACGTGGGAGGGGGTGTTTGAGATGGAGCCAATGTAAAACAGGAAACTGTTTATACAGTTTTCCTTAACATATTATGGTTGCATATCGCCTTAATTGTTTCTGTACACATCGTTTATATAATTTAAATGTTAAACTTTTGTCAGATATCGGTCAATCGACAGCGTTTCCAATTCACATTCAGAGGTGACATTACATAATAGGGCCTGTTAACAGAAACTGTTTTCCATTTAAAACACTAAAGAATATTAAATGTTCCGCTTGTATGTCTAAACTCAAAACTAGAGTAGAGTAAAGTGAATCTGAAATAATATTAATGATTATATATTATATTCATTAATATAAAGGGTGTCCCAACAAGAACGCAAGATTTAAATTTTAAATGAAACACAGATATTTAAAAAAAAAATCGTGAAACTGTATTATATCGTAAAGTAGACAGAATGAGGTTATGTATGGAATAACACATCGGGCAGATGGCCGCCGCGCAAAGCCGCAATCTTTTAATGAAATTTTCCATGACCGTTTTGACTTGAGTCGTCAGCTTATTTGCGTAAACCATCGACTTCAAAAAACCCCAAAGGAAAAGCCTAATGGTGTTAAATCGCACGATCTAGGCGGCAAATTCTGGTCTCCAAAACGCGAAATAACACGAACGGGCAATGACTGATGCAGCAATTGAATTGCTTCACTGGCTGTATGACATGTGGCGCCGTCTTGTTGAAACCACATGCCCTCCACATCCATTTCTTCAATTCTAGCCACGCATTTCACGATACTGAACACCATTGACTGTTTGCGCTTGACATGCCTCATTTTCATAAAAAAAAGGCCCAATGATTCCTCCAGCACAAAATCCACATCACACAGTGACACGTTGAGGATGCATTTGCTTCTCGCGAATCACTCGAGGATTTTCCTCACCTCAAATGCGACAATTCTGCCTATTGACGAAGCCATCAAGATGGAAATGGGCCTCGTCACTGAAGATGACTTTGTCGGCAAAATCAGCATTTTCATGTTGTCTCTCCAATTCCCAATTAACGAACTCCCTTCGCTGTCCATGCTCAGCTGGTTTCAGTTTTTGAGTCAATTGAACTTTGTATGCATGAAGATGCAAATCTTTAGTCAAAATTCACTGCTTAGTGGATTTGGAGACACTAATTTGCTGAGCTCGGTGTCGAATTGAGGTGGATGGAGTTTGAGCGACATCATCACGTACAGCTGCGACATTTTCGGTCGATCGACCTGGTCGAAGGCGCGTTGTTGTCTTTACATTACTAAAAGACCCAGTTTTGGCAAATTTATCCATTAATCTGTTTACAGTTGACTCTTTTGGACCATTATTGTAACCCTAAATTGATCGCAATTTGCGAACTGTAGCCCCAAAACTTTTACCCTTTTGGTAAAACAATTTCACAATGAGAATGCGTTGTTCATTCGTGTGGCGCTCCATCTTCACCAACCTCGAACCTTCTACTAGCAAACAATAACAATTGTTCAAATGTCAAACAATGACACTTCGAATGACGCCAAGTTTAAATATTGCGTTCTTGTTGGGACGCCCTTTATTAATGATTATAGAGGACATTTAAACATTTTAATAGCGTGCGCAACTAATTTCTCACTGTTGTTTCTTATAAAAATGCAACCTTATTATGAAAACATGTTTCCAAATGATTCATTCTAAGTATTGTCCACCGCTAGCAACTACTTTTTCCCATCTTTCTGGCAAAACTCGAATACCGTTACGGTAAAACTGTTCATCTTTTGAGGCTATCCACGAATATAATTGTTACTCACTCACTGGTATGTAATCATACAGTGATATTTCCTGATCTAGTATAGGGTTATCCATTCAGTGGTTTCAAAACCGACGGTCTGACAAGACCGTCAGCTGTTAATTACCTATCATCTGAAGTGTTATTTATTTAGTGATAGGTTTGCCATTAACGAATATGAATCGTTTATCAACCGGAGAACACTTAAAAATAGCTAAAACTTTTTTAAAAGTGGTCATTCTAACGTGGGCTTTCAATCGAACAAAATTTTCTTCAGCGATGGAGCTCATTTCTCACTCGGTGGTTACGTTAACAAGCAAGATTGTCGCATATGGGGTTCGGAGAACCCAGAAATGACTGTGGAAAAGCCATTGCATCGGGAAAAAGTGACAGTTTGGTGCGCATTATGGACTGGAGGAAGTGTCACTGGGCCGTATTTTTTCGAAAACTAACTGAAAAAGGATTCACTACTCACAACCCGTAACAGCCTAACTCGAATTAGGACACAATTGAGTTATTAGCACCATCGTATTCAGCGTATCTAAATTTATATGCTCTAAATTTTTCATGTTTGTATCTCTTCTAGGAAGGCAATTAATCATAAAAAAACCTAATAGCTTAAGTTATTTTTCTAAACGACTGTTTTGGCATAACTGCCTAAGTCAATTTAGGATTACAACAAATATAAACATTATTTTTTCATCATTGCCTAAATCAACTTAAGTCGTTAATCCAAAAAAATAAAGAAACAATTTTATTTTTTTAACTTGAGTTAAGCTCTTATTCCGAATTACAATTTCGTTTTTTGATAAACATCAATTGAGTTAAGGTCTTTCTCCAAACTTAAAGTTTTTTATTTAATCTGGAATAATAGCCTAACTCAACTTGAACTTTTTGACTTTCTTTCGTTCAACAATTCATAAGAGCCTAAGTGTCTTTTTCGACAATATCTTTTGACTGCGAGAATAAACAACTATTTTTTGTTAACAACTAAGTAAAGAAATTCGTTTCCTTGGAATCTGTAGCAAAGTTTTCCAAAAAGCACCTTCTCCTGATTTTCAGTGAAGATTCAAAACTTTAAACTCCTGTACTGAGAATATTGAAAAACAGACTTAGGCTGTTATGGGTTGTGACCACAGATTTATTTTGGTTTTGATTAGAAAGTTAAAAATTAAAATAAAAACAACTTATGATTTTCATCTGTTTAGAAAATGAAAAAATTACATTTGAAATGGCAAACAAGATACTCACTTACTAAAAAGCGTAATTGGCAGCATGCAATTTTCTGTTTCAGAATAATAAATGGAACTGCATAAAATTATATTTATACCAACTTTATAATACTTTAACAGAGATACAATTCTTAAATGAGAGGACGGTCGCGAAATCTCTGTGAATTTGTAGCCAATCTCTGTGAATTTGTATACATGGAAGAAATTGGTCACCATTACATAATTCTATATTTTCATTTGTAAGGTCTCAGTCAATAATATTAAAGCCGAGCCAAATTCTATTCTGAAGGAATCTAATCCTTCTTTTACGACTGTGAAATATTGAATAGCAGAGTTTAAACGAAGCCGTACGGGCTGCCAAGACGAACATCGTGATGGTCGACCAATTGAGGTATCCACGCCAGAAACGGTTAAGAAAATCCACAAAATTATATTGGATGATCGTCGGCTGAAGGTGCGTGAGCTAGTTGAAGTCATAGACATTTCAAAAAGTGTTAGATTTGAAGATAAGAAAGCTGTCCGCAAGATGGGAGCCGTTTTTGCTTTCAATAGAGCATCGTAAAGATATTTCGGCAGGGTGTTTGACGATGTTTCACCACAATATTGCCGAATTTTTCCGCCGATTTATAACCATGGAAATAGACATGGGTCCACCGCTTCAAATAGTCAAAGTAGTGGACTGGAGTGGGAGAATCGTGTTCAAAGAAGACAAAGAGGTGCCATCTGCAGGTAAGGTCATGGCGTATGTTTTGTTGGCGTATACTGTACTATACTGATGGGAAAACCCATCAACGGGGAATATTCTGCTAATTTATTGCATCGTTTAGGTAATCAAATACTGGAATATGGCTGCATTTGGCAAAAAAGAAAGTGTTGTTTCATCAAGACAATGCTCCAACTAATACAACCACTATTACGGTGGCCAAAATTAATTAATTAAAGATCGAAATGCTTCATAACGTATTTTCCTCAAAATTTAGAATATTGTTGTACTGTTCCCTAATTTATTTATTTATTTTTTTTTTAATCGGGGGAAACTTTTTATGTTCCGCTAAAGAAAACGTCTCCACTTACCAACTTCACGCTGCTTTATACTGCAGTTTTTAAATAAAAAATTCAAAATTGGCAACTTAGTAAGTAATGGTTCGAACGCAAACCCCTGTAGTGACTATTGGATGGAAATATTGAAATTATTGTGAGTCGTAATAATTCCAAAGAAGATATTGAATCTTTATCAATTAAATTCACGCTTTCCACGCATGTTTGCACTACTTAAACAACTTAAATGTTGTTCCAGTGAAGGCAGGCAATTAGGGGATCAGACATTAAAAAAACTGAGACATGTGTCTTTTAAATATACTGCACCTTTCTTATTTTACTTATAAATTCTAAATTCATTAGCATGTTGTAGTTTAAGCATTTTTTTCTTGCCTTTATGGATCCGCATAATGTAAACTTATTATATATTACGTCACACACTACAGGTTGCAAGACAAAAGAAACCTTAAACTAATATAGTAAAGCTTCATAATTTTTATCCAATGTCTAAACTTTACATAACCAAACTTTACCACATCCATAGTCTTCACTTGATTGAATTTGATGTAATACAAAAACAAGTAGCGCACAAATCCAAAATTCTCTTAAAGTCTTGAGGAACTAATTCTTTATTCTGAACGCATTTCATTCACTCATGCAACAATAACCCTTCTG
>JAHXMU010000101.1:8408517-8419898 GCA_019455685.1 Philornis downsi | reverse complement strand
GCGCATGATCGCCTTCCCTATAAACTGCTCACTCAACTGCAGTCTGGGCTGAGGCTGAGGACAAACATGTCACTCTCGATGCCAGATTCGGCCAAGGGGTGATAATGGACTGGGATAACTAAAAAATTACGAGTACAATGGAAAAGTGAATATTTTAATATGGTATTGGAATCTTAGCGCGCTGTTACACGTTCAATATATATTGAACGCGATCGAATATCGTGATATTTATTGAACGTGTAGCATGCGGTATTGATGGATCGCGATCCATATCGCAGAATGGCCTAAATTATGGAATCCAGATCGCGGATCACGTGATAAATATTGAACGCGTAGCATTTTCATGATATTAGATCGCGATACGTTAATAAGAAGTGAAA
Source organism: Philornis downsi (assembly GCA_019455685.1). Lineage (NCBI taxonomy): Eukaryota > Metazoa > Arthropoda > Insecta > Diptera > Muscidae > Philornis > Philornis downsi. The sequence continues at coordinate 8,419,518 of JAHXMU010000101.1, read as the reverse complement.
TAAAACGTAAAATAAAAGACGAAGTGTAAAAAATTTAACAAATAAAATGTAAAAAATTTTATTATTATTAAACAAGCAAAATAGCTAAACAGGATTTTTTTTTTTGATTTTCTCGCGACATTTTTTTAATAACCGATCTGCACTGCACAAAGAAACGTAAATACTGACGAGAATACTGACGTAAATACTGTATTGAACATGTAAGCATACGCTCGTGATCCATCAATCCATTAAAATGGATCGCGATCCAAATATCACAATCCCTTTGGATTCGTTTAGAATATTTCACTGTGCGACCATAATGGTAAAAAAGGAAGGGATACAAATTATTAAAACGTAAAGAAGTTGTTTGCAATTCATTTGAACCAGAATAATAATGGGTTTCCCAACAAAAACGCAAAATTTAAATTTGGTGCCATTCGAAGTGTCATTGTTTGACATTTGAACAATTGTTATTGTTTGCAAGTAGAAGGTACGAGGTTAGTAAAAATGGGGCGCCACACGAATGAACAACGCATTCTTATTGTGAAATTGTTTTACCAAAATGGTGAAAGTTTTGCGGCTACAGTTCGCAAATTGCGATCAATTTGGGGTCACAATAATTCTCCAAAAGTGTCAACTGTAAAGAGATTAATGGATAAATTTGCCAAAACTGGGTCTGTTAGTGATGTAAAGACAACAACGCACCTTCGACCAGGTCGATTGGCCGAAAATGTCGCAGCTGTACGCGATGATGTCACTCAAACTCCATCCATCTCAATTCGACACCGAGCTCAGCAAATTGGTGTCTCCAAATCCACCATGCAGCAAATTTTGTCGAAAGATTTGCTTCTTCATGCATACAAAGTTCAATTGACTGAGGAACTGAAGCCAACTGACCATGGACAGCGAATGGATTTCGTTAACTGGGTATTGGAGAGACAACATGAAAATGCTGATTTTGCCGATAAAATCATCTTCAGTGGCGAGGCCCATTTCCGTCTTGATGGCTTTGTCAATAGGCAGAATTGTCGCATTTGGGGTGGGGAAAATCCTCGAGTGATTCACGAGAAGCAAATGCATTCTCAACGCGTCACTGTGTGGTGTGGATTTTGTGCTGGAGAAATCATTGGACCCTTTTTTATGAAAATGAGGCATGTCAAGCGCAAACAGTCAATGGTGTTCAGTATCGTGAAATGATAACCAGTTTTTGCGTGCCTAGAATTGAAGAAATGGATGTGGAGGGCATGTGGTTTCAACAAGACGGCGCCACATTACATACATCCAGAGAAACAATTCAATTGCTGCATCGGCCATTTCCCGGTCGTGTTATTTCGCGTTTTGGAGATCAGAATTGGTCGCCTAGATCGTGCGATTTAACACCATTAGACCTTCTTCTTTGGATTTTTTTGAAGTCGATGGTTTACGCGAATAAGCCGACGACGACTCAAGTCTTGAAAGAGGAAATTGGACGCTGCATTAATAAAATACCGCACCATTTATGCAAAACGGTCATGGAAAATTTCCTTAATTTTCTTCCTCTTTCAGGATAATCGATGAATAAAATGTTATGTGTCATCATGTGCTTATCGACATGGTTCATTAAAATTTTTGCGTATCTTTAATGAAGACTTTGTGTCAATTAGTGTCATCCAATACAAGCGGAATAGTTTCACTGATATTTCAATTTCGGCCCTAGCCTCACATAACTTTTCTGATCGGACTGTCAAAGGCTGCTTAATTATTTGGATCGTCTACATAATTGTTGTGTGAATACCTAGTAAGTTTTTGATTTATAAGTTCTAACGCCACACTGGTAATGTCAGGTCAGTTAGAATAGTTTCAGTGAACCACATTCAAACTTTATACACTTTGAACACAGGATATATCACACTTAAATTTCAATAAGTGGGTGTGCCAAAATTGTGTTAAGAGCTGATGCCAAAAGCTCATCGCTACCGAATTTAAACCACAATACTGCTACTCTGATTTGGCTCGAAACTGGATAATTTATGTCATCGTCGTCTTTTCACTTGTGATTTCAACAGGAACAGGGGTGTTATGAAAATTCCCTCCATAATTGCAGCCCACTTTGTGCAATTGTAACCAGATTTCCATTGCTTCCTTTATAGGAATCTCTCTTGTATCTGTCGCTATTCTCAATCTCCCCTATACCAGTAACCGTTTCCGCAGCTTAAAAAGTCGGTGTACCTCTCCTCTCCTTTCCCTCACGGCACCCATTACAATTGGCTGCAGCGTTGCCATAACACACTTGAATTCTTCTCATATATTACTATCGTTCATATTAGCGGGCTTCATTTTTAAACCTGTATCTTTTTATAGCCTCGCTCTTCTGCTCTTTCCCCATTCGTTTTTTATGCCAAAAAAAAGTCAGTGTGCCTCTCTTCTCCTTATAGCGTTCCGACGAAGTACGCATTGGTTATCTGGGGGCGGGTTTGCATACCAAAGTACTCGCACAGTTCATGCGACAGTTGCCATCAAATGCGCAACAATGTCCTCACTCTGTGTGTGTAAGCCACTTCAGGATTAGGCCCCTATTGTGGCACTAACGTTTCCCATAATAATCTTAATGTCGTGGCCAAGGCAATGATTGTATGCCTCTTCTAGGCACCTATAAAATTTAATCCGGTACAAGATCGCTTAGAATATAATTATCCGCTCTTAGCTGTTTGTGCTTCCTCGAACATCATTGCCACCTTAAGGGTCTAAAACTTCATAAAACAATTGAGAAGTTTTAACCACCGGTACAAAAATATTTTCAACGAAGAGCGCAAGTCAAATATAACTCAATTATCGCAAGTTCTAGTCTAAGCATGTGTCTTGATGGTGTTCTCGTCTTTGGCTTCCGTGGAAACGTGTGCACAAACTAGCGTGATATAAGAAAAATATTTCGCCCTTTGGGGATTGTGGTTATACGGTTGCTCATAGTGACAAATACATCCGAATTCTAGCGTTTCTGCGCGGCACACAGCAGATGTAACAGTTTTTTGATTTGAGTCAAGTGCATCATTGTAATGTCTATTAGCATATCTTCCTAATGGCTGTGTATTAGCTTTATGTTTGTCAAAAACATTTGTCAATCGGATAGAGGCAGACTCTTTGATCTCCGGTTGTATTTATCAATTTTTAATTTTCATATTGATTTCACAAAAATTTCATTTAAGATTAGCGGCTTAATGGGCCGTCGTCCGGTCTTAGTATGAGAGTTGAGTTTCAGTAACAAATGTTATCTACTTCCCTAGAGCAAATCAGTATTAGTATGCCATTTAAGCTCCCCAAACTAGCCGCCATTTCACTGCCACAAAGGGGTGTCCGATGACATTACCAGGGAATACTTGCTTGAAGTTCTGAAGGCGTAAACCGCTTGAGAAATTTTGCAAATGGATCCGACTACTCTCAATAAATAATAGGCAGAGTTCTCAAATAAGAATTTCCCCATTTCCCGCTGTTGCTGTTTAACATATCGAATCATGATCAATATTATGCTCACTAGACTGTGGGCATTAATGCTTAATTTTGAATATGGAATTTTGGATCAACTAACCGGACGCACCTCCTCAATCGTATGTTGCCTCTGAAAGTTTTGTTTACTTGTTGCACACACATACACTTACATACGTATTTTGCAAGTATAGTTTACTCAAGTTCGTTGCAACTTGCAAGCTACATAAGCAATGCGTTGGAGTCTTTATTTAAAAAAAAAAAAAAAAACAATCGAAAAAAAATTGGAAAAAAATCGAAAATAAAAAATAAACCTAAACATCGTTTTAAACATGTTCCATGTAATATGTAATCGAAGACGCTGGTTGAACGCTGGTTGCTGATGTCAGTGACGGCATCGGGACCAGCAGCAACATCAGCTTTACCACCACCGCCATCGCCGTGATCAGCATCGCATTCGCCGTCATCGTCATCATCATCATCACCAACTTCTGTGTTGTCTGAAATTGAAATAATTTGAAACAAAAAACTCTTAAATGAATTATCGATGATGGCAGGAGCAAAAAAACCCCCCATGTGTTTTTATTTTATTGCATGCAACATTATCGACGACAGCATCGGCAACAGCAACATGCCACATCGACAACGAAATACAATAACGTGACGCGTGCATCAAGTTCATTTTGTTTGCAAGACTTTTTGTTTGATTAATTTTGAAGGTTTGTTCTTAAACGTATTCTTTGCACAATTATTAACAAAACTTGGCATTTCCCGAAAATACTCCTTCTGTTAGTAAAAGTGCTGCGAAAAATCAGAATTTGTCGATTCCACGGTATTCTCAACGATGGCTCTCAGCCTAACTTATGGCTTATTATGGCGTATTTGCATTTACATTTGCACCTTCATCCATATGGAGTCCAATTCACGCAACAATTAAAGCCGGCTGACCGTTCAAAACACCGTAAATATACTGGCTGGATGCTTCAGCAACAGGCTTTCAATGCTGATTTTTCAAACAAAACTTTCCTCAGCGATAAAGCTCATTTCACACTCGGTGGTTACGTCAACAAGCAAAATTGTCGCATATGGGGCTCGGAGTACTCAGAAATGATTGTGGAGAAGCCATTGCATTCAAAAAAAAAATGACCGTTTTGTACGAATTATGGTCTGGAGGTGTGATTGGGCTGTGTTTGTCGAAAATGATGCTGGGAGAACCGTTATCGTCAATTCAGAGCTCTGTGGTCGCATGATAGTCGACTTTTGAAGATTATGAACTGAACAATATGTTATTTTAACAAAATGGTGGCAAGAGCCACACAACACGACCGATTTTAGCTTTATTGCAAGAAAAGTTTCCAGAAAGCGTAATTTTACGTTGTAATGACGTCAATTAGCTACCAAGATCATACGATTAGACGCCGTTAGACTTTTTTTTGAGGGACTACGTGGAAGACCGTGTTTACGCCGATAATCCCCAAACGTTGGAACATTTGAAAACCAGCATCCGTCAAGTTATTGCCGAGATACCGCCGGAAATGTGCGAAAAAGTGTTCGAAAACCACCTCAAAAGGATCTACTACTGCAACCAATTAATTATTAATGATAAGCTTTATAATGGAATCCGAAGAGTGGGTAACTCTTGTTTCAAATATTTTCAAAACTTTTCCATAATAAAACGCACTTTGATCGAACGTGTGGTGGTTAGTTCCAAAAATACTCAGTGGGGTGTTAAAAGTCAAGTAATGACGTATAACAGAATGACCGAGAGCCCGATGGAAAGAACGAATAGATCAATCATACCTTATTAAATTATATGCCTTTATACTTCCTTTAATATATGCAGCTATTAAAAAAACGAAACCAAATTCACATTAAATACGTTTTATTGAAAAAGGTCCATAAAATGAACTTATAAAGCAATTTAAACCAATTAGATTATACAGTAAAATAGGCACAAATAAACCATAATCTGGGAAAATTTATGAACATCCATTTAATGCAGTGCAAATCTCACCCAGTCGTTCAATTTCATCAAGAATGAAATCTAATTCCGACTCTTCCATCACAGGAAAGCAGGTGAACACCATGCGGAAAAAGTTACCTATATTATGGTATTGCAAGGGAGAGTAACCAATCATGAGAGTACCCTTGCGAATCATTAGCTCTTTGACCTTAGGAGCCACCTGAAAAGAAGTATTAAATTGTTCGTTTTTAGTAGAAAATAATGCATAATTACATTTTTGCTGTACAAACCTCATATAATTTCTCTCTCCATTGATCGTTTTCATCTTGTCCCCTCATTGCTCTGGGTATATACCAGAAACATACATTGCTATATTGATAATCGTCCAATACTAAACGGAAGCCAGGTCTTTGTTGAATCTTTTTTGTAAATAATTTTGAAATGTCCAAGGTGTGATCTATGAGACGACCAAAACTGCCATAACCTCGAGCTTTAAGCATAATCCATAGTTTGAAAGCATCGATTTTGCGACCACATTGAATGCTCTTGTTGCCAGTGTCATAGGACACATCATAGAATTTATCCTGCTGGAAGAGGTAATGAACTGCCAGGCTGTTACATTGTGGCAGAAGTTCAGTGTGGCGGGTAAGGAAGAGAGCACATTGCAAGGGAGCGCCTAAAGACTTATGGGGATTCCAGGAGAAAGAATTGGATCTTTCGAGACCTCTAAGCAAATTGCGATATTTGTATGATAATAAAGCAGAACCACCCAAACAGGCCTGCAAAAACAGGAAAGGCAAATGAATGGAAATAATAAAATAGTTCTACTTCTTATCTCTTTCCTTTCTGGCTTTCAATGCTTACATCAACATGCAACCACAAATCATTGCGCTCACACACATCAGCGATATTATTGAAATCGTCAAACGCTCCCAGAACTGTAGTGCCAGCTGTGGCGTTAACAAAGAAAGGCACTTTGCCCTGCAGCTTAGTCTCGGCAATTTTGTTTTCCAAATCTTCAGCTAACATCTGACCTTTGGCGTTGGTCTTAACAATCACGCAATTATCCAAACCAAATCCCAACCAAAAAGCGGCTTTCTTAAAGCTGTAGTGGGATTCTTCCGAGGTGAAAAGAACCAGAGGAGGCATACCAAACATGCCAGAAGTCTTAACATTCGGAAAACGTCTATAACGGGCCAAAACTAGGCCGTACCTGAAATTAAATCACCAAATGTACAAACATGCTAGCAATTGAAAATCGGCCCTATATCAAGCGTTAATTAAAGTCCCTCAAGCTGTATTTTCAATTTAACAATTTGACAATCTTTACTTAAATTCATCACAAAAACAATTTGACAATCTTTATTTATATTTATCACATTGGTTTTTTTGGTCAATGAAAAGCAAACACGTCTCCCACACCCGAAGCAAAGTAAGCGACATCATTTCACTAGACTTCAAGTACTATAAAGGCCAGGCAACCAGCCAACTTGATATGATTTATGACCTGAGGCTCGTTTCTAATTCAATGAAATTCATTGAAATCATATTAACAGCATTTTTACTCACATATTCGATATCGATCCACCGGGTGAGAATATGCCATCACCTTGGCCGTAACCGCATAATTCGCATACTTTGCGGATAATTTCAGTTTCGATCAGCGAAAATACAGGCGCCACTTCAAAAGTATAACTGCAAATGGTTACCAATCGTATTAGACCATCATCATCTAAAGATTTCAGATCAATTTTTGAACTTACGAACTTGTGTTAAGGGCTTCGGTTATCCAACTACCAGCCAGACCGTAGGGATCCATTTGTCCGAACAGCTGATTATGGAAACGACCATGACTGGTCTTTACAGAATGCCTGATAACCTGCTGGCATATCTTTTTAATTTCTTCCAAGGAATACTTTTGATGTTCATCGAGTTTCAGGTCGATTAATTTCTGGAATGGAATAATAGTGGATATGTCAAAATGGCTCTTAATGAATTGAACACATAATAAAGTAGTGAAAATAAAGTAAATTTACTGCAAATACCTCATTAAGGGCAGTCCTTACTTAAAAGTTGTCCTTGCAGTTATTGCAATTTCTTTTATTTTAACATTCAAAATTAAGAATTTAAGCAATTTTAAATTAAGTGGAGTTGTAAAGTTTACTTCGCTATCCTGACTATGAAATTTAGATGGCGACTAGAATGGACGTCCTTATCTATTACATGCCGCACGTAGAACATAAATCCAGGCTCTTAGGTTTTCTGTTTACCTTCTCCAAATTGTCACGCCAGTGTTTCAAAAGCCTGATACTTTCAACGAAGTTTAAATCGCTCTCTTCTCGAGTTCGTTATCGAAATCTTTTCTTATTGGAGCGTTTGTTACCATCCATACATCATAACCTGAGCAGCGCATTTGCTATGTTTTCTAACAATTGGTACAGTTGGATTTTAATTCGTCGGGAGAAGGTTTTGCCATTACATTGCTTGCTAATCTCACAATAATTCCTAATCTCTAGACTGACATAATTAGTTTTACTCAGATCCGTACCAAAGTAGATGAATTCGTCCTTTGTTTATCGAAACAGATAACTTGGTTTTGTCCCCATTTATCAATGTTTAAGAAAGCTGCAATAACATTTCACCGTTTTTCGGTGGATCAAGTCAGATAGATAGATTTTAGTCTTCCACAAATCATGATCGGCGGAATCGTATAAGTGTTGGGTAAAACACAGACAACACAGTACACACTTGGACCTCCTTTTTGGAACGTAAGATGTAAACGCTTAGTTTTATTGTTCTTATTTTCTATCATTCATTCTATCTCATTCTATCAGTATAATAGACACGGTTCCTTCTCTTGTACTACCTTTCGGAAATAGCAAAGGTATACCCCTTCCATGATCTTTACCATTTTTAGTATAATTACTGGATCCTACCTACCCCTACCACTCCTATCACTTTTTATACCCTACTCGTTTCACAAACATTTATACTGGTTACAAAAATGATCTGCCCTCCCATTTCCTCTTGTTATACCTGTCTCCCATAGAACGTCTCACAAGTGGCTGCAGCATTGCCATGTATATGGCAACCTCTTCTTCAGATGTAAGGCGACATTTTTCATATTATCAGGCTTCACCTTTCCTATGTTTTTATGCAGAGCCGTAATTTTTGTGTCAGTACCCTTCTAGCGAGCGATATGCTGCTAACGTGTCAGGTTTTAGAAGGGGTTGGTTGTTACCATTTCGGGCAGTTTGTAACTTAGCAATGTGTGGCTTTCTTTGCGCTCCATTTCGCTTTGCTCTGCCCCATCTCTACATTACCATCTATCACATGCTTTCCATCTATTATGATATCAGTCTGAACTCCTCTTCAAACGCGTGGTTTTGCTGGCCAATTTGTCTCTTTTTATTTTGTCAATTTTAATATCGTGACTAGGCAGCGGTTGTATAGGTATATTCTTTTGCATAGTCTTAAATCGTAGTCCTTATAACGCTTTTGAAAGTCATCAACTTTCAACGGGTTCTGTTTCTTTCTTTTCCCTCGTATTTTCACAATAACTGTGTTTTCAGATCCCAGCTAAAAAACTGAATGGCATTAAAAATTGATAACAATTTCATCAGTTCCAATAGCGCAATATATGCAAACTTATCTTCTCCAAAGAAACATTTTTATACCACTTCCAAATCTAAACAAACTCGGTAATTCTTATTACATTCAATTACATTTAAATGCAGTTAATGTTTTTTGGTTCGACTGCCACATAATCACATTTAGCAGAAACACTGTTTTGCGATCAAATTTGGGGGGGAAATCTCTGATCCAAAAAAGAAAATTCTATGGTCAAATGAAAAACTGCACCAAAATTACTGCTTTTTCATTGTTATAATGGCTCTCATGAAAATGTGAAGAAGACACACCATAAAAAACTGCTTTCTTCCTATATGATAAGCATACGCAAATTTTCACCACTTTGCTCCGAAAATTGCGGTGAATTTCAACTTCCGCGGATGCACTTATATTGCTGGGATGTAATTTAAGACTCGCGAATTCTATTCTGTTGTTGAGGCCGCTAACGGCCATTGGACTAGTTTAAAAGTTGATACGTACTAAGACGCATCGGTGTGATCGCGCTACTCCACTTCACAGACAGACGTCCTATGGCATTGTCGAGGCATACCTGCCCTGTGGTCGAAAGTTATGAGTGACTCATAAAATTCTTATTTTCAAGCGAATAGCAGTCAAAGATCCCAAATTTGAATTTCTCGAACATAGGACCATAGGATAGTGTGGCGATGTTTCAGCTTAAAAGTAGCAATGTGGCAGTTATTGATCGCCAGCCGACAGAGTTGTCAAAGACTGGCGTTGATGATATGAAAATTGGTTTATTTTATCCCCTACAATATTTTGACTTAATCAAAATATGTCCGGCGAATTAAATCTAAACATGATATGCCCCTGTATTCAAAAAAACGATTCAAGTGTTTTAATTATCGCAACTACATTAGTCATGTCTTTGTTCGGTATCCCTTCAGATGCGAAATAATGATGATCGATAGAACGAAAAATATTTGAAGCAATGACTAAGTTTCGTATTATTATGCTGAATAATATTGACCGATGCATAATCTTCAATGAAGTATAACTGAGCGTTTTATATCCAAGAGGTCTTTGAGAGAGCGGTAGGCTACGATGCGATCGCTTCAACATACCTATGAAGGAATGAGGAAACTTGCCTGTAACATGACTAACGCCATCTTTAGCAAAAGCCTCGCATGCACATCAAACATGTATGTTGATCAGATAAACATCACTGAAAACTGCCAGGTGTCAGTGCAGCCTATTAAAACATTGCGGAGTAATCAGCTGAAGTAGCTTTGTGGTTAAAAGGGGATAAACCTAATATATTTGTTAGAGAAAATTTAGGTATATCCGTCGATGCAAGTGGATGGTAGCTTTTGTATTTTTCGGGATAAGTGTTGTTCGTGTTATTTAGTGCAAATGGAAGAAAATGTCGCAATCTGGAGCGACGAATTGTACAAATAACTCAAAATACCAACACGTTTGAAATTATTTTTTATGTGCGGCTTATAACCGATCTTCGATTAGATTTTGCCATTCTAGGTGTTCTACCCAAAAATTGTAGTATTCCTTTTCTGAATTCAGCGTGCTCCAACTAATCCAATCAATGAATTACAGATGTGAGAGAGCTTCCCAAATTTAGTGAGCTTACAAGCGCTCTATTTTTAGACTCCTCAACGGGATCTACAGTTTAGTGACTAGATTTATCGATTATTCGACTACGAGTAGTGTTCAAAGTGATCGACGTGGCCGCCACTCAAATTACGACAGGTGATAGTATCGTGCCTCGAACTCACGATGATGTAGATGATAGTTGCGCGTTCTGAACATTATGCCACCTGAATGCATCTGTGCTTACAAAAAAAAACGATTTAAATCGAAATTTATATCCAAATTTACTTTAAAAAACGATTTAAATCTAAATTTATTGTTCCGAAATACTAACGTGTGAAGAAATCGCTGTTTTGGAAATTTGTTACAACTACAAAAACGAGTGAAATTTTAAAATCGCGCAG
>JAHXMU010000101.1:8393784-8408507 GCA_019455685.1 Philornis downsi | reverse complement strand
ATAAATAACCAAATAACCTCTCTGATCGAATCGAAGTTGGAGAAATTTTGCTGACTAATCCTGTTCACCATGAGGTACAGGGTTCTACCCGTGGATTGCATTTCCCTGGGGGGTACTGAAATTCCTTTCGCGAACTGTGCAAAATACCTAGGTGTATTATTGGACAAGAAGCTGAATTTCAAACTCAACGTTCTGGACAGGGCAAAAAAGGTCACAGTGGCGCTATATGTGTGCAAGACGGCAATAGGGAAACAATGAGGATTAAGGCTCCGCATTGTTCATTGGATGTATGCTGCAGCAGTAAGACCGATAATGCAGTATGGTGCTATCGTCTGGTGGAAGGCTCTTAAAAAGTCCACGTACTGTAGAAAACTAAACAAGTCCAGGGGATGGCTAGTCTGTCCATCACAGGTACGCTTCGCATCACCGCATCCGGTGCACTAAATGTAATTTTGCATTTACTACCCCTGGACATAATTAGGTTGCAGACTGCGGCAGCTGCGACGGTAAGACTAAGAGAGCTGTCATAATGGTCAAACAGTGGTTATTGTCGCAGTGTTATCCTCAATATGGTGCTTAACATAACAGGCGCTACTGACTACACTCTGGCTGAACCACTGAACCGACAATAAGTACCGTATACTTATACCAGATAGAGATACATGGAAATGTAGAACTCCTGGTACAAGGCTGTATGTCGACTTTTACACTGACGACTCAAAATTAAATGATCAGGTAGGTTTCGGAGTCTACTCCAGAGATCTGGGGCAAAACATAGCAAGAAGGCTACCTGATCACTGTAGCGTTTATCAAGCCGAAAGAAAGTGGCAGAATGGCTGAGATATAACATCCTCACCACGGTGGGGATTAACATACTCTCTGACAGTCAAGCTGCCATTAGATCCCTGGATTGTGTCTTCCTGAACTCAACATCAGCCTTTAATTGCCGCAGATCTCTCAACGAGAAGATTTAATACTTCAACATTCACATTATGTGGGTGCCGGCCCACAGGGACATATCAGGGAACTGCAAAGCAGACGAGCTGGCAAGACTAGAGACAACCTTACAGTCTCTAGCCGAGTTGGAGTCCATGGGCATGCCTCTAGCCACTTGCAAGCTCCTACTGCGATATGGAGCACATTTAGCGGAAAATGGTAGGTGGGCGTCTGTCCGTGGCTGTGATCAATTCAGACTGATGTGGAATCGACTAGATCTGAAGCGTTCACACACACTGCTGTTGCTATCAAGACCCGACGTCTCATTGCTTGTATCCGTCATGACGGGACACTGTCTGATTGGAAGATATGCAGTGAGATTGAAGGTTGCGACTAGTGACTTCTGCAGGAGCTGTAGGGATGAAGAGGAGGAACGTCTTCTCTGCAATTGCCCCGCACTGGCGAACAGGCGGGGATCAACACTAGGCTCACTAGGAGATCTGGACGATATTGTCCGACTTGAAAGCTTCTTGAGAAGCTCAGGATGGTTCAACGGGGGAAACTGGGAACATCTATCTCTAGTTTCCGTGGTATCATAATGGACTACACAGTCTAAGTGAATCTGTCTACTAGAGTTTTTTAATTCCAAACTCCGTAGGATTTCGGGACATAATGAAGTAGCAGGTACTCTAACCATTAACGGTTCTTCTATGCCTGATTGCCTGCGTAATGCTTATTTCTCTAGTTGACATATCTTCGAGTCGGTTAACAACGTAGTTAAGGCAAGAGCGATCCCGGATAGATATATTGTAATTTGTCATAGCTTTCTTCGTGGCACTGCATTACCTTCTTCTTTCTCACTTTCTTTTCTCGTTCATTTCCTTTTCTTTCTTCCAGAAAATCATAATGAATCTATAGATCTAATGGTATGAATAATGTTCTGACCTGTACGCTTCTTAACCCTTGCCTGAACTCAGCAATTAAATCAATTGAATCCCATCATTTTCTCGTAATATATTCGAAAACTGATTGAGTTAATTAAGAGGATTTCGGGCTTTCATATGTATGTATACTCAGTTTAACATATATTAGAATCCAGATTCAGTCGATATTGCCTTTTTCTGTAAGCCGAAAAATGTCCGTGTAGGAAGAGAATTCAAGAAAAACAAACCATAGTTGGAATAATTTATCACGTATTGTTTTGATGTCTTATATAATCAAATTCGATATATAATTCAATTGCTTTTTCAAACAATTATCTCCGACCCGACCCGTGTTTACGTCAAACAGCTCCATGTCGCCCTCTGATATTAAAAAATATTCAGTTTGCATTTTCTACTTGAGGCTAATACTGCAAAACGGATTGAGAAAAGAAATTCCGTTTGAGGTCAATGCTTTCGAAAATTTGTTCAAACGGAATTCGATTTCCATAAATGTCCAGTCGTCATTGCGTTTTGCAGTATTCACTTCAAACGGTCATACGTTTTGTGTGAAGTCAATACCAGCCTTACATATATATGTGTAATTAATATAAAGGTTCGATAACCTTACATAGTCATAAACTAATTCACTTGTTAATCGCCGCCCAGCCCAAAACGGCCAAACGTAATGTTAGGAAATTTTGACTGTATGCGGGATTGAACCCAGCAGCATGCGAACGAATGTCGCGGGTATTAACCATACCCAAGGCTGATGTTGAAATCACCAAAAATTAAAGAATATATTCCACTTATCGGAAAAATACTCGATGAAAAAGAGAACAACAAGAACTAAAGCGAACAAAAGAGGCGACTACGCTCCGACAAGGAACTGTAGCCTGTACTATGAAACTTGCCAAGCAAATTCTCCTCCTGAGTAAAATCAAAATAATGTGAAATTTTCCAAAATTCGAATTGTTAGGAGAAATCAACGCGATGAAATCTGCATATTTTAATTCAAAAAATTGGTGCATTGATTATTGAACTTGTTGGTGTACTGTCCTGTATACAAATTTTTATTGTAGAAAATACCATCTCCTAACCACTGTCCATCCGATTAATCTTATAAGTGTTGTTATTTTTAAACAAAAGTATTGCAAAAAATGTCCCCTTGCGGAAATAAGTTTTTTTTTTTCATTTCAGTTATCTACAAATTGTAGACAGCTAACCTTTAAGTTCATGTGTGCTAATTATCTCTCTTTAAATTTGAATAACGAGATAATAAGTCATTAAGGGCAAAAATTCACGTTTGAGTCACAAGCTAAGAATAACATCTGCTTCGACTATAATTTGCTAGATCAGCGCAAAATGTTTTTAGTCCAGCATTTAACAATTTAGCAGATTTTGGCAGATTGACAACTCTGCTTAATATGGTATTCGATGTTTAGATGAAGATTTGAAGAGATCTTAAATCTTGACTAGAATATGTTATGAATTGAAAAATGGTTTGCTGGTTTGCCGCTGTTTGCCAATAGATGGCGCCAGCTTTAAGTGCTAGCCGATTTTGCCATAACTTAAACATCATGAACTAAGCATAGGCATATGGTAAACATACCGCCTCGACACAATAGTGATTTTCTTTCGACGTCATATTCTATTGGTTGTGTGAATATGTAAGATTTTGTGCCAAATAATCGTCATATGCGGGAAGTATTGATTTTTTTCTTTCAATCGAAAAAGCTCAAGCTCAACGGGAGCCTCAAAACGTTTACGAAGATGCTGTTTTTAGTGAAACAAAGTGTCGAGATTAGTTCTGCCAATTTTCAAGATTTTGATTTTGATGTTGACGACCGTTCGCGTGAAGGAAGATGAAAAACCTTCGAAGATACTGAATTGACAGCATTGCTTGATGATGATCCGCATGTAGAACTTGCTTCAGTATTAGGAGTTAACCGCCAAGCCATTTCCAAACGATTGCTTGCGTTGGGAATGATTCAAAAGCAAAGATCTTGGGTTACTTGTGAGTTGCAGCCAGTGGACTTTGAGCGTCATTTTTTCACTTGTGAACAACTGCTTCAGCGACAAAAAAAGGGAAAGGTTTTCTTCATCGTATTGTAACGGGTGATAAAAAATTGATTTAATACAGCAGTCCAAAGAAAATAAAGTTATGGAAGCTGTCCCATCATTCTTCTACGTCGTCGCCTCAGCCGAATATTCACGCTCCGGTGTTATTTATTGCGAGCTGTTGAAACCAATCGGAACCATCACTGGGGATCGGTATCAACTTCAGTTAATCCAATTGAGCCGAGTTCTGCGCGAGAGACGCCCTCAATACGCGGACATTCACGGAAAAGTGATTCTTCAGCATGACAACGCTCGACCTCACGTTGCCAAGCCCGTTAAAACCTACGTGGAAACGCTGAAATTGGAAGTTTTACCCTATCCGCCATATTCTCCAGATATTGCGCCGTCCGATTATCACTTGTTCCGTTTGATGGCACACGGTCTGGCTGACCAGTAGTTCCACTTATGTGACGCCGTCAAGGTATGGTTAGATTCGTGAATACCCTCAAAAGATGAACAGTTTTACCGTGACGAAATTCAAGCTTTGCCAGATAGATGGGGAAAAGTAGTTGGTAGCGATGGGCAATACTTTTAATGAATCATGCATGAACATGTTTTTATACCTATAATAAAGTTGCAATTTTATAAAAAAAAAACAGCGAGAACTTAGTTGCGCACCTAATACTATTAGGGGTAAATCCAAAACGAAATGACAACAATGCCTGAAACAAATGATACATTATTGGTGCTTATTTATTTATAAGCGTAAAAGAGAAGAAGGCGGTTCTGATATTTTATATGTAAAAGAGATAAAAAGGCTACAAAATGGGAGGGTACAAAAATGAATAGAATAAATGTCTGAAGCTGAAATCGCCAATATTGGGGTACACTTTGCCTTTAAAACAACTTCCCTTGCATCACATGAATAAGATGTAGTCGTACCCAGGAAAGAATGGGGAGAAAATGTTAACATCCTCGCTAAACTTCCTCTCACGAATAACTTCCTCTTACGCTGTATACGCCCCATGGAAATAGATTTCTACGAAGTTCGGAGCAGAACTCATCAAAATTTTGACTAGCATTTCTCTCTCGATGAAGGCATCCAATAAAAGGAAGGACAATTTGTGCCTTTAGGATATAAATTAGAGAAGAAGGATGAAGAAAATGTTACAATTGCTGCGACGAGCATCTGAAACTAGAGTATAACTTCAATTGTATGATTCATGCTGTGTTTGTTGCTGTGATTGTTGAGATAAAAATGCTTACATAGGAGACAAAATGAAACCAATGACTAGAAGAAACAGATAAAGCTAAAATTATGATATTAAATTAAAGTTATTTTTAAGGGTAGAGCAAGAAGAAAAGAAGACAGAAATGATATCGTAGCATAGATTATAAGGTTTAAGTTGAAATCGGTCAAATTATGAAATGCATCCTTGTGCGATAAAAACGACATTTCAAAATAATTTCTTTCAAGGGAAAATAGGGAGTCGGCAAAAGTCATGTCGTGTCCGCAAAGATGCAGAATTTTGGAAGCAATCTCTTCTAGGGAGTAAAAATAATCCAAGCTAGAACTTTCCGTTAAACAACCAACCGAGAGAAAGTGGTTAGTTCCTCTCTGATTGAACTGAAAAATACAAAATTTGTCAAGAAAATAAAAATTACATTGATCTATTATATTATACGTGGTTATCTATTTTTCGGTTCCAAAAGTAAAGTTCAATAAAACACACATCAATGTCATTAAATAACCGCCTCTGGATTGGCTGCAGCAGTGGATCCTTTTGCAGTTCCTCCAGCGCCATTTTCCTTCTTGTCAGTCATTTTTTTATTTTCAGTCACTTTTTCCGGATGCAATGGCTTTTCCACAATCACTTCAGGGTTCTCCGAGTGAGAAATAAGCTTTATCGCTGAAGAACATTTTATTCGATTAAAAACCCATGTTTGAATCACCCATTTATTACAATCAATAAGATTGTGGAAATAAGTTATTTGTCATTTGCGTTATCTACAAATTGAAGGCAGGCAATCTTTATGTTCATGTGCTAATCATCGCTCTTTAAATTTGAATAACGAGACTGCGAATTCACGTTTGAACTACGAGCGAATACAGGCATCTGTTTAAATGATAACCTGCCAGTTCAATCTTTAACATTTTTCGTCTAGTCGCTTCACCGTTTGGCACATTGACAACTCTGCTTAATATGTTATTTGAAATTTTGTTGAAGATTTGAACACACATTTGATCTTGACCAAATTGTCTTATAAATTGATATTTATATGACTGAATACGGTTTTTGCAGATGAGAGAGAAAAACAGCAAAAACAGCCAGTAGTTAATGACTCTCCACCCTTGAGCCAAGCTAATCAAAAACTATTACCCAGCTTGACAAAATATGACTTTTTATCATTTGTCGAAAGTCTGACTATTCTGGAGTTTAGTGAGCAGATTCTGATGTTTCAGACTGCCGTGCTTAGGGGATACGAAAAATCGCCAAAGAAAAATGGCGCTTTTTTTAAAAAATCGCAAAATTCAAATTCGGGTTAAACGTTGTAAACAGCTGTAATTGTGGGTCAACTTTCTCAAATTTTTAGCTATTTCTAATAACTTGTCTAGGGCGTTATTTCAAAATTTTAAATGGTACATTTTTTTGTAGAGTAATATTATCAGTGACTCAAATACATCCACCTACTTCAATATTTTTATAAATCTATAACCGTAAGGTGGGTGGTATTAATTGTGACAACGTCAGATTAATTTTTCCGATTAATTAATTTTAGCGCTCAGTAAAATATGAAAAGACCGACCGATTAACAACGCCCTTTTTGATGCAACCCGTACAAATGACCAATGTAGCTCATATATTCTTAGCTTCATATTTTCTAAACTTAATTCTATAAAATTTGGCACACATCAGGGCTTCATAAATTTAATTCTGGAAAAGAATGTGGAGTGTATTGCCACATCCATCAATCAAATTGACCGATATCTCGAAACTTACTTCTCCCCTATACTATTTAATTCGCAGACTGTATTCAGCAACGACCGTTACCGAAATGAAATCAGATTCTAAAATAATTTTGATTTGTTTCAATTTCTGCAATCTAAATCAAAAATATACAAAATTGATTTTCTGATCCCGACATTTGAAATTACAAATAATTTTGATTTATATTCATTCTTACAGCCGAAACGAAAGTAGGGGCAATGCTAATTCTGATTCTAGCACTGGTTCAGTTTATGAAACGTTTTATTTGTATTTCATCACAAATTTTTGAATTAAAAAAATGCAGACATAATTTTTAAGAAGCTGTAGAAATGTATGAGGACCTGGTATCGCAAATTTAAAAATAATGTATTTAAATAATTTTTACATTTCGCAATTTAGTGCCAGTCCTTTTTCTCCACTAAGAAACGAAGTTACCTTTGTTTGTCAATTCTGATTCAGATTAAGAAACGAAACTCATAAAACTATATGTCTATTCGTTTTAGGTTGTAGGGAAGAGAATCAATTAAAGTTTCTAATTTCGTTTCAGTTAAAAACAATCAATGAAGTGAGTCGTTGTTTCGAATACGAATCAGTAACGAATTTCTTATACACTAAAAACTAAAAAACTAAAACGAAACTTAACTTTCGTGGAGGTCCCCGGTAGCAACTTAAATTTTTGTTAACTTTACCTAATTCATTGACATAATTCTTTCGCATTCGTCTTTAATAACACTAAATTCTGGACAATTTTCCACCCATAAAGCACTTCGTAGCCCTGCGAATGAAAATAAGAACTTAGTGATTTATCACGCCCTTTCTGTCATTACTCATTACTCGTTTGCAAGTCAATAAATTTGAGTGAAATTTCTATACTGTTTAGTAATAGTTTTCAGACCACTTCGGTTTCGTTTAAATTAAGATGACATCCGTATTACTTTTATCAATATCGTTTGAACACATCTGTCATTGAAAGCAGGCAGTATCCCCGCAAAAAATGTCTGATGGCGTCAAATCGCATGATCTTGGAAGCCCATTAACGTCGCCAAAACGTGAAATCACGCTTTCTGGAAACTTCTTATGCAATAAAGCCGAAATTGGTCATGTTGTGTCGCTCATGACACCGCCTTGTTGAAACCAACTATCGGCCAGTTCATAATCTTCCATAGCGATCTGACAGCTTCTCTAGCCTCATTTTAGAAAATTACGGTCCAATGACATTTTCAGACTATAATGTGCACCACTTTCTCCGGATGCAATGGGTTTTCCATAATCACTTCTGAATTCTCCGAGTGTCATATACGAAAATTTTGCTTGTTGACGTAACCACCAAGTTGGAAATAAACTCCATCACTGAAGAAATTTTTGTTCGCAAAATCAGCATTAAAAAGCCTGTTTCTGTAGCTTCCAAACAGCATATCTACGGCGTTGTGAATGGTCAGCCGTCTTTAATGCTAGAGTGGGTTGGACTCTATACCGATGGAGGTACAAATCCAAATGCAAAATACGCCATAATGAGCCGTAACATAACCTCAATTGCTAAGAACGACGTGAAATCGACAAATTCGGATTATCATTTTCATTAACAAAAGCGTTATTTTCGTCGGGTCATACGCGCTTCGAGTCTCTTAAAATTTCTTTATAATCTAGCCAATTCCTTGCGCAGTAGGTCGATTATGACGACCATAATCACCCTGTAATGCACGAAAATTACCACGATCCATATTCGTAAATGGCTGGCTGCCTTACCAGACCAGGGGTTTTAAAACGACTACATAGATAGCTCGATAAATTAGAAATTCGTTTCTGATACGTATACGAAGCAACGACTTTATACACTGATTCGTTGTTTAACTAAAACGAAATTTGAAATCTACGCTGATCCTGTTTCTGAAGCGGAACTGAAACCAAGTGTAATTTCGTTTCTTAGCAAAGAGAATTGGGTGACATCAAACAATTTATGTATAATTGAAATTACGATAGCAGGTTATCTGAAATTTTAATAGCTACTCAAAAACGCTGCTTGTTTTTTAAATTGAAAATGCACAAATGAAATGCAACAAACAAAACGGTTCATAAACTGAATCAGAATCAGAATTGCTTTTGTCTTCTCTTCGGGTATTAAAATCAAAATTCTTTGTAATCTCGTTCGGTTGTCGGGATTAAAGAAAAAAATTGCATATTTTTGATTTAGATTCCAGAAATTGAAACTAATCAAAATTATTTTAGGATTTGTTTTCATTTCGATTAAGGGCCCTGTTTACTACAGTCTACGAATTAGGGTTTGCAGGGGAGAAGTAAATTCCGAGAAACAGCCAATTTATTTGGGATATTACAAGAGATGTGGCATATTCATTTTCAGAATTAAGTTTATGGAACGCATGATGAGTGTCAATTTAAAGTTAAAAGACATGAAGCTAAGAATATATGAGTTAAATCGGTCATTTGTATGGACGGTACCAGAAAAAGCGTTGTTAATAAGAGGGTCTGTCAATGTTTGATTGAGCGGTACAAGCGGACAAAAATTCAGTCTGGCAGCATTGTTTGGGAAGTACCAGAACTGGTGGATCGATATATCCCACTAACAATTCTCAGCAAAAATAACTTCATAAAGATTTGCGCAGTTATCGTATTTATCGATCGACTCAAAAGATATTTGATACATTAAAGGCTTCCTTCTGGATATTACATTTCTCACGTATCAAATGATGTAATCTTCATTGCTTCTGATGTGTGTATATAAATAATTAACATGAGTTAAAAATAAAAAGTTATCTGAGTTTAATTTAGCAAAATTCATGAATTATCGTGTTATTTTAAAATTTACATGTAACAGTCCATGAGGACTCTTATTCTGTGGTGAGCAAAATATTTTCTTTCCGATTTTTTATTTAAAAAATACTGATAATAAAGTTTTGTATGTTTTTACTGTTTTAATTGTCCAATCGAACTTTAAACATATTTTCGGCTCCCCTACTAAGAACTTGAGTTAAATGTATAAAACCACATTTTTTAATTTTAAAATTCATTTCCTAGACTACCAGGAAACTCAATAAAACAATTCACAAACAATCCTTTCTCCGAAACCGCTTATGGCAGATGTACTTTATAATAAAGACGTATTTTTTTAATTCTCTTCTCCAAATAACAAAAAATTCAACTATTTGGGCAGAAATACATTTTTGCGACTTGTTTGTGTCCACACCTTCATAAAAACCCGTTTTTTTTGTTCAATAATTTCCACCTAAAGCCCCTCCCTTTGGTGTCCACTGGCAACGCAAAAACAATCTAAGTCCACAAACAACATCTTGATTTCATGCCGTTGAGCTAAGAACTTATAAAAAATAATTTTAAGTAGAATTAGAGTCACTGGAACTGAAATTTATCCATTTTATCAATTACTGTACGACGCATGCTTTTTCAGAGAGTTTAAGACCACGTAGCTAAGATATGGCACTGAAAGGTCTGAGACTGAAGGTAAGTAGATAGAAAATATTCATAATTGTGTATTCATTCATTTTTGGAACTTTACACTTATAACTTCATATTTGTTATTGATCATCCAACATTTTTACATTTTTTAAACGAAAAACTCTGACTTCGTTAGGACCTTAAATATACATTTTTAAATAACAACACTGATGCATGGGCAGAAACTAAGCAATTCCCAAAACAGATAACTTTCAGAACCGATTACATGTCTGGAGATCATCGAACATTTTGTTATGGACAGCTAACCAGCATCATTTCCTTGAATTTTTGCTCCATTTTTTCGAATATAAAATCGCTAAATTGCCATCACTTTCGCTAATAACCCTTTAGGCAACTTGCAACAAGTCTTCACTTAAAGGTGTAAAAACATGATCAAAGCTTACATTCGTGTGAAGTAAACTAAAAATTATGACTTTCTTTCATTTTCTTAGAAGACCCAAGAAAGCAAACATTGCAACAAACTTTTGTACATGCATCAACATACCTTAAGTTCCTCCGGCTGCATAAAATCCACAATCTTCTCATTCCATTCGCTTGGATTGGCACAAAATGCCTTCTCATCCACCAACATTTGGTGGACGGAACGCAACACTTTCCAATCGTTTTCTAAATTAAGACGTATCTCGGTGACTTCTTTGGGCGTTTGCAAGAAGTTGCCATACTTGGAAGTGTTAATGTGTCCGGGGGCACTATTCATTTTGTGTCCGGCGCTGGAGGTGGCGACAACGTCGATGTTGTTGCTGCTAATATTGTTACACGACAATTCGCAGAACATGATTGATTTTTCTATTTGTATTACGAATTCGAATTTATTCACTACGAAAAATCACTATTTTGTTTTTATACAAATAATCACCATTTTCTTGCTGTTTCAAACGAGCCAAGAATCGACCACCGTCCGTTTTGCTCGAAGTCCACGAACATTGTGCTGTCTGAGAATGCTCTTAGCTCGCACGGTACAGCTGGCCATTTCCGTATCTCTAACACGGCAAACCGCGCGTTGCCACAGTCGAACGCAAAGGGTCCCACATTGATGGTAGCGTCAACGTACACCAATTATACCAGACAATCGCAAGAATATGTACTGAATACCAGATCATCTGTTATCGTTTTGTATTGAGTGTTTGCCGTTTGATCGCACTTAGAAGGCCACGCGTTAAGTATTCATTCTGTGTTCTCACTTAAAATGAAATCAATCAGTGGCTTTACATTTTACTTTCTTTCGCCGGCCAATGAAATCTCATTTCTGTAACCGTCCGTTAGGGTTTACTCTAATGAGTAGTTTAAAGTCAGGCCTGCCAAATGTGTGGCCCGCAACTAAATTGTTTGTGAACGAGTAAGCAATTTTTTTGGCTATATCGGAAATTTTTGAATTATTATTAATTAATTCCTAAAATAAGTTAAATTCTTTGTCCATTGCTAAAGTGCGAACAAAGACACTGTAAACGTATAAACAAATTATTTTTCTCAGGAGCCAAAATTGGAATTATTAGAGTGACAACAGAGTAAGATGATTCCGCTCTCTTCGTTACTCTCTTTGCACAATAACACCGTAACTTTACATACAGGGTGTCCATCGGGAAGGTATACTACTTTGTTTGTTCATCATTTTTGATTAAATGAAAGAGAACGGGTCTTATATTGATAAATGTTCATCACGAATATTTTGTGTGAGTTGGTCAAGCGATTCTGGTTTGTTTGCATAAACTTTGCTTTTCAGATATCCCCACAAAAAGAAGTCCGGAGCAATCAAAATCAGGCGATCGTGGAGGCCAATCAACATCACAATTTCTTGAAATAACTTGTTGTGGAAAGAGGTCTCGCAGTAATTCCATTTTAATCTTGGCTGTATGCAATGTGGCGCCGTCTTGTTGATATCACATGTTAATCAAGCCCAAAGCATGCAGTTGTGGCGTTAAAAAGTTTTCAATCATATCATAATATCGCCCCCCATTGACAGTTACCGTTACGCCATTTTCAGTTTCAAAAAAGTAAGGTCCAATGATTCCTCCTGACCAAATTCCACACCAGACTGTCACTTTTAATGGGTGCAAAGGTGACTGATGAATAATTTGAAGGTTTTCCATTGCCCAGAACCGACTATTCTGTTTATTGACATATTCATTCAAATGAAAATGTGCCTGCCTCGTCACTCATTATGATTTTTTCATGAAAATCGGGGTTGTCATGGGCGAGCTGTAACATCCAATTGGCTTATGTACGGCGGGGTAAGTGGTTTTGTGGAAGAAGCTCTTAAGTCAACTGAATCTTAAATGGAAACAAATGCAAATCCTTGTGCAAAATTGTGGCCAAAGTTGTTCTTTGAAGATCAAGCTCCTGAGCACGGCATCGCATTGAGGTTGGTGGATTGTTTTGAACACTTTCTTGATCAGCAGCACTAATATTTTCAGCCGATCTTGCAGTACGTTGTGATCCATGCTTGGCCCTATCAGCTACAGACCCTCTTTCTTCGAAATCATTCACTACACGATAAATAGTGCGTCTTGTTGGCACGTTGTTTCTCCCAAAAATTTCACGTAAATTTCTCATCGTCACAGTAATCGATGATTGATTTTGATAAAATGTTTTAACGATTAAAACACGTTGGCTTATCGAATCGAATCGAATTTTTTCATAATAAATTTGCAACGTCTCTACTTCACGGCTGCCAAATATGAACTGTCAACACTAATGTTTACCAAAATGGCAGCAAAACAAAGTAGTATACCTTCCCGACAGGCACCTTGTATTTTAGATTACATCGTAGTAAGTTGATCAAATTATAGTAAGTTGATTACATATGACGTTAGAAAAAGGTCGGCGGGTTCGATAATTTAGACGTGTACCAAACCACAGCTGTAACCTTTAGAGAAAAGTTTAAATTGGAATGTCTGCACCTCATTTTTTGCATTAATTTTGGGAACTATATGTATAACATATCGGTATATTAAGCTGGTTCAGATAAAAGAAAATTACTGAGAGTAATATTAAGTTTCAGTTGCTAAAATGTTTCGTCTGTGAATTAAGTCTTTCGTGAGTTAACGGGCACCCCCAAAAAATTTATATGATTACACCGATTTAAGCCGCAATGCTTAAAATGTTACAGAAGGCGTATGGTGAAATATGAGTTTTTGAATGGTACAAAGCATTCAAAAGCGGTCTAGATACGGTGAAATATTTGACTCACTGTGGTCGGGCAGCAACGTCTTCAACTAGAATTAACACTTGTAAAATGAAGTAGTGACTGAAAATCGTGCATTAAGTTTGAGGGAGGTAGAGGGAGATAATCCCTGAACTTTCTGTGTCTCTTGAACAAATTGATGCAATTTTTAATGAAGTGAATTTTCTTCAAAAAATTATTTGATTGATTATGTAACATTTTCTTCAACTATGTGTTAGAAACTTAGAGTGTCTCTACTTAGTACAATGCAGAATTGAAAGTTTGGGCAATGAAATTGTATGTGGCTGATTTTCTTGGTTACAAAATCGTACATCTCACAACGATACCGTAAATATGATCCTCGAGTTGCCTATGAAGCATTTCAGGTCCAACATTAAATCAGTTTATATATACTTTGTGACCGGTCGGGGCCTGATGTTTAGAACATGCGACCATCACGCACATGATCGTGGGTTCGTGCTTCGATACAACTACCCATCATTACTTGAACGGCGATCACTTCTGACGAACGTTTTGAGTAATTACGTAATCGGCATGTCTAGTAAATGCTTCTCAAACTGACGTTCAGAATCGTCGTTAAACTAAAAATAGAATGATCACTGAATATGAAAAGTTCTCCCACATTTCGTTCACGGTATGCAAATTCGAAATAGCTCTGATTTGGTTGTTTCTGGTATCTAAATTAGAAATATACAAGGTTGTTATTTTGATTCCGACAACCGAGTTATTATTACTGTTAAATATTGTTCTTGTTTCATACATCCAAAACGAAATTACAAACAATTTTGATGTTAGTTCTTACACCCGAAACGAAATTAGAAACAATTTTGGTTCCAATTTAGTTCATGAAACCTTTTCTTTGTATTTCATATGAAAATGTTCAATTAATAAAACAAACACAATTTTCAAGTAGCTGTAAGAAATTCTGATAGCTGGGTATCTTAAATAAATTATTTGACGCAAGTTTCTTTCTCCTGCTAAAAAACGAAGTTCCGACTAAGATTTAGAAACGAATCTGCATAAAATTATATTTTCGTTTCAGGTTCTAGCATCAAGATATATACGAGTATATTTCATTATATTTCGACCGAGAAACAGAACCAATGTAGGTTTCTAATTTCGTTTGTGGTAGAAAACGGGTCAGTA
>JAHXMU010000101.1:8337138-8368784 GCA_019455685.1 Philornis downsi | reverse complement strand
GTCTAAACTATTTATTTATTTTAACCATCGAAGGTGTGGACCATTGTTGCGCAATGCCAGATCAAATCCGGCGTATTGTGAATAAGAAATCTACACCGAAAAAATTACTTAGTTGACATGAACTAAAATTTCCACTACGTAAACCTCTAACTAAGGCGTAGTTGATGGGAATTAGTTAATATTTACTAAAATGCAAAGTTTAACCAAGTTCGTAATTGATATTGACGACAATGAATGACAATTGGTAACTATGAACTAAAAGTTTTCGGTTTTAACATATTTTTGGTTTATTTGTTATTAGAATTGTTGAAGAGAATACCAAGTAATTATTTAAACCTTTTATTTATTATATAAATTAATATAATATATTGTCATGTTTATAAGTATTAGGGCATCATTCTAAGGCAGTCATAGTACACACTTTGTATAAGAACAATTTTGCGTATCTGAAAATAAAATAAACAATTATCCTCTTTAAAACAAAAAGTCAATTGCAAAGTGTCTGATGAAGCTTTTATAACTTAGAAAATAATAGTACAGGGTGTCCGTCCGGAAGGTATACTTGTTTTGCCGCCATTTTGGTAAACATTAGTCTTGACAGTTCATATTTGGCAGCCGTGAAGTAGAGACGTTGCAAATTTATTATGAAAAAATATTCGATAAGCCAACGTGTTTTAATCGTTAAAACATTTTATCAAAATCTACCGTGAAGTAGAGACGTTGCAAATTTATTATGAAAAATATTCGATTAACCAACGTGTTTTAGTCGTTAAAACATTTTATTAAAATCAATCATCGATGACAAAATTACGTGAAATTTTTGGGAAAAACAACGTGCTAACAAGACGCACTATTTATCGTGTAGTGAATGATTTCGAAGAAAGAGGGTCTGTAGGTGATAGGGTCAGGCATGGATCACAACATACTGCAAGATTAGCTGAAAATATTGCTGCTGGTCAAGAAATTATTCAAAACAATCCAATAACCTCAATTCAACGTCGTGCTCAGGAGCTTGGCCTTTAAAGAACAACTTTTGCCACAATTTTGCACAAGGATTTGCATTTGTTTCCATTTAAGATTCAGTTGACACAAGAGCTTCTTCCACAAAACCATTTACCCCGCCGTACATATGCCAATTGGATGTTACAGCTCGCCCATGACAACTCCGATTTTCATGAAAAAATCATAATGAGTGACGAGGCAGGCACATTTTTATTTGAATGGATATGTGAATAAACAGAATAATCGGTTCTGGGCAATGGAAAACCCTCAAATTATTCATCAGTTACCTTTGCATTCATTAAAAGCGACAGTCCTTTTAACGCCACAACTGCATGCTTTGGGCTTGATTAATATGTGGTATCAACAAGACGGTGCCACATTGCATACAGCCAAGATTACAATGGAATTACTGCGAGACCTCTTTCCACAACAAGTTATTTCAAGAAATTGTGATGTTGATTGGCCTCCACGGTCTAGAAACGCTTGAGCAACTCAAACAAAATATTCGTGATGAAATTAATGAAATACCGCGTGAAATGTGTGAGAATGTAATGAAAAATGTGCTCAAAAGGACTCGTATATGTGAGGCTACCAGAGGCGGACATTTATCTGATATTGTATTCCATACATAATTGCGACAATAAATAAAACATTTATCAATATAAGATCCATTCTCTTTCATTTAGTCAAAAATTATAAACAAACAAAGCAGTATACCTTCCCGACGGACACCCTGTATCATGAAAGACACTTTTCACATAGAAAAGTTCCATGAAAGACACTTTGTATGGAAAACACTTTTACAAAGGAAAATGTCATAGGCTATACTTTTTAAGAAGAAAGTTGTCAAGAGGGTTACTTCTCATAAAATAAATGTAATGGAAGTGCGGGGATGACAGTATCTTTGAAGACACTTTCCATGTAGAAATGTTTATTATGGCACTTCCTCATATGAGAAGTGCCTTTTGAAGATGTCTTCATACAAGGAGTCTTATAAGGCTCTTCGTCATATTGAAGAGCAAACTTGCCCTGGTGTCCTATAACAATGGTATTCCCCTAAGATGGTTATAAAATAAATAATTTAGATAGAAAAAATATTCATCCTTACCTCCAGAAAATTACTCAACATTTAATATTATTTGACGATTATAAAAATAATGGCAATTTCATAAGAACAACAAAATTT
Organism: Philornis downsi; assembly: GCA_019455685.1. Classification (NCBI taxonomy): domain Eukaryota; kingdom Metazoa; phylum Arthropoda; class Insecta; order Diptera; family Muscidae; genus Philornis; species Philornis downsi. Next base: position 8,366,596 of record JAHXMU010000101.1, on the reverse strand, counting down.
GTTAACAATTCCACCAAAAAAAGCTAAAGAAGTAACAAAATATTTGCCAATAATTGGAATAGTTAATCGAATTTGTTGAAAATCGACCACAGATTTATTTTTTTTTTTTTTATTTATTTACTATCATCATAGCAGGTAAAAATATTTATATAGAAAAGTTTGAGATTTTACGTAATGTATTGCAGCAAATATCAACTAGTGTATACAGGAAAGCTACATTTAGATATTTTACGATATTTTAAGGTAAAAAGATAGCAAAAAACCTTTTAACGCTCAGAGAAATTTTAATATAATATATTTATAGAACTTCCGAGAAGAAGTTGAAAAATATAATTAATTGTATAAATTTCTTATTTCTGCAAAGTGTGAAGATCTGCAATTATCTTCAAATCCTTGTGTCAATTCTTGGAATACGATGATGAGCATTTTGTGATTGTAGTTATCATGTAAATTATTAGTAGGGTAAATCCGATATAGATTATGTACTATCTTCAGGTTTTTATTTTGAATAATTTGTAGTTTTTAAGGTTTGTCTTTGCAGTACTTGGATACCAAATTTGACATCCATACGTCATTATCGGCCTTACGCACATATTGTAAATAAGCGTTTTATTTTTATAGTTCAATTTATATTTGTTATTTAATAATGGAAATAATGCTCTTCCACATCCAATCGCCTTTGCACATATGTAATTAATATGTTCAATAAAGTTCAATTTTTTATCAAAATATATGCCTAAGTACTTCACTGAATCCTGTAGGCTTATGGTAGTATTAAAAGCTGTGAGCAGCCGTGTTGGGATTCTCTTTGGTTATTTGTTAAAAGGAAATATATGTATTATTGCTTGTGTTTTATTGTGGTTAATTTTAATTTTCCAGTGCTCAAAGTACTTTTGAGCTGACAGCAATGTTTGTTCCATTCTTTTAATTATTGCATTGGACACTTTTCCGCTGGTTATAATAGCAGAGTCGTCGGCATAAAATGCTACTGATTGGTTCTTGTTAGCTTTGAAATCGGAGGTGAAAATCGAATAGAGTGTTGGAGATAATATTGAACCTTGTGGAACTCCAGCAGGAATCGTTCTCAAAGTCGATACTCCCTCGTTAATGTGTACAGGAAATACTCTGTTACGTAGAAAACTCTTGACAATTTTTTGCAGGTAGATCGGGAATTTGTATTAATTTAACTTGAAGATGATTCCATCATGCTAAATGGAGTCAAACGCTTTTTCAATGTCTAGCAAAATTACTCCCGTACTTTTTCTATCTCGCTTGTTCTCCAGTATTAATTTCTGCACTCTTTTTAATTGGTGAATTGTCGAATGGCCTCTTCTAAAACCGAATTGATGTTTATGTATTACATCGTTTTGATATGCAAAATCATTTAATCTGGCCAATATGATCTTTTCGAAGATCTTGTTGATGATGTTTAGCATACTTATAGGTCTATAGCTTGTAGGTAACTGTGGATTTTTACCTGACTTGAGAACCGGGATAATTTTCGCATCTTTAAATATATTCGTCAAGAAACTCAGAAACAAATTGCTCATATTTTTCAAAATTATTGGTTTAATACCGTCTTTGCCCACACCTTTGTTGTTTTTTAATGATTTGACATAGAATTTCACCTCGCCTATATTTGTCAATTCATTTGCTTGACATTCATGGGTAGTGTCAGTTTCAGAATCTAACCATTCAATATGTTTAGCCACTTTGTTCTCAGCTGATGTACTCATTCTGTCCGAAATTCAATGTGCGCACTCAAGCACATCAGCTATAGCATTTGTTTTTCTCTCGATGTCATGCACCAAAGTACCATCGGCTAACAGCGGTTCAACAGCTGACTTCTTACATCTGGTAGCTTTTGACACTCTCCAGAAGAATTTGCTGCCAGCTGTTAATGTCTTAAGAAAACTGTTCCATTTGTTGTTCAAGTCAATAGATATATGATTGTCAATTAATAAAGTAATCTGATTTATAACAGATTTGAGAAAATTTCTTCGGGGGGCCAGTTGACATCTTTGTAATTTTTAATTAGATAAATGCTTAAACGGGAAGGTTGTCGTTGCCAATTTTGAACCTTTCGAACAGGTATTTTGCCGCCAGCTAATTTCAGAGTACGTTGAAGGTTGCTTAAGTGCAGTTCAATATTTTGTTCGGTAATTATATCTGCCTCAAAGTTTCGAATTTTATCTTCAGCAAAATTTCGAATTAAATTCCAATCTGCAAGGTTATACATTGGGACCAAATGAGTTGATTTAACAATAGTGCCGTAGATGTGACAAGTAATTGGAACGTGATCGGACGGAAGAACACCTGGGTGGGTAATAATTGGAGATATGTTTAGTCCGGAATTCGTCAAGAGGAGATTAACAACAGAGGGCTGAATGGAGATAGAACCTTGACCGAACCTCGTGAAATCATTTGGAGCACGTATATAGAAGTTTCCGTGAAGCTGATAATTAAATAAGCTGGTCCCCGCTGTGTTAACAGAATGACAGTTCCAACTCGTATAAAGGGCGTTAAAATCTCCAAATGAGCTGATCTGGTGATCTTAGTTATGTCGCTGGAGAAACATGCAGTATGTCTCGGGCAATATGAAGAAGTAAGCCGAATTGGACGGTCGTTTATTATAATTTGTATTGATATGTTTTCCATAATTTCAGTTTGAAACGGTGGAAGAACCTTGTGTGGAATTGATCTTTTTACTGTTATTAGAACACCACCTCCATGGGTACTACTGCCATTTCGATATATTTTGAAATTTAACAGTTTGAACTTATGATGTGGATTTAAAAAAGTTTCATTAATAAATACTATGTCTAACCGATCGGTTAGTTACGCCTTGGCCGTTCCAGTGCATGACGTGAATTCTACTTATGAGTTTATTATATGACATATTTCAACATCATTCCAAATACTCTCATCTTATCGAATTTATTTCTACAGTTTTGTAAGGCATCAAGCGCTTCAAAATAAATTTCCAAAATTTTTTGTTTGAGATATCGTTGTTATCATTGTTTACGCAGTTTTCGGGTATAAATCTATCTAGATTTTTTTTTTGGTCTGTTTATTTCCTACGCTTGGCCACTTTACTGTAGTTGGTGGATCCCTTTTGTTCATTGTGTGAGGGAAATCTTCTTCTGAAAAGGAAAATGTAGGACTGATGCTGTTTTTTTTGAGTAGTAGTTTGCCTATTTTTTCTTGTCGCTTTCTCTCGTATTTCTAGATATTCGCGTCTTGAAGGAAGTTAACATTTTTTACATTTTTCTTAGTGCAGTTAAAACACTTGTACACAACCGGTCCTGCGTGTGAGGTTTTATTTATTTGACAAGTGGAAGAGTCGTGGTTACCACCACATATAACACAAGCAGTTTTATGATGGCAATTTGCTGATCCATGTCCAAACATGGCACATCGTGAGCATTGAGTGGGTCCTTTTGCACGTTTTAATGGGTTTCGCCAATGGACCACAATTCCATAAAAGTATTTTATCTCTATTATGTCTTTTTTAGAATTTTGATTTCTGTCAAATTCGATTGAGTAAATCGCATCGTCTCGGTTTGATCTTGTGGTCTTTATCTCATTTATACTGATTGGCTCAATATTAAATGTATCTTTGAACCCATGGAAGATAGTTTTGGAGTCAATTTGCGGTAGTCCAAACATAATTAGTTTAAATTTTCTATGACTTTTCACAGGGTGGGTGTAAAAAGTAATTTCATTTTCTTTGAGTTTTTTCAATATTTCTTCGTATTCTTCTAAACTATAAACTAGGACATTTGTGCCGATGGACATTCGCTTGTACTTTGCACTATTTCCGAACAATTTCATTACGTCCGTAAAGTTATGAGAAGTATCGACTACAATCGGTGAAACTTTAACGCCAAATTCCTTTCGACCGGCAACTAAGTCACTTATGTTGTCATCGTCTTCAAGATCAGAGAGTTCCTGAAATCTATTGCTGCGTGAAAGTCCAGTGGATCTCTGTTCTTTAAATTTGGGATTGTTACCCCACGTTTTTTACGTTTTATTGACAAATGTTATTATTAAATTTGAAAACTTATATACAATTGCAATTCAGTTGATTAATGACGTGCGCACAACTTGACAGTCAACAACGAACTGGCACGGATTTATTTAATTACGCAACTGCGAAATTTTTTCGTTAAAAGTTAAGTTTAATAATAAGTTAAGCAAACATAAATTCAATGAGAAAGTAACTTAGAAGACACTCTTCATATGAAGGTATATCTCGGAAGACGCTATCTTTTCCCCTGAAGGAATATCGTAGTCGACGTATTTCAAATAAAGAAGAGGCATATGGGGAATAACCTTGGAAAACATTACACTGTTCTTCATATGGGGCGCGACCATCACAACTTTTTCGAATGGTGTCTTCTCAACAATTTTATATATGAAATGTGTTTTCCGTCGCTCTTTTGTTTTAAATTTTGTATCAGTTCCAAGTAATTGTCAAGCTTCCCGTTAGAGGCCCTCACCCTAGGCTGCAACAAAAATATCATCTGCATATATCAGCAGTAATTCCCCGTTAGATGACCACGGAATGTCAGACATAAAAATGTTATAAAGCACCAACCCTCACCCTGAATGAACGACCCCGCAAGAAACTGGAAACCAAGCGGCAAACACTAACATCAAACCTAGAGCTAATCATTTTGAAAATCAACCCCTCATGCCAAACAGAATCAAAAGCCTTAGCAATATCCAAACTTACCCCAATTGTAGCATACCTTCTATTCAAAGCCCGGGTGATGAAGTCCCCAACAACAAACAGGGCATATGAGGCCGAGAGCTCTCTTCTAAAGCCAAACTGGGCGTCGAGAAGAATATTTTTCTCCTCAATAGTGCCCCAAATTCGTTTCAGAATAAAGCCCTCGAAAAGCTTCCAAAACGATGATAAGAGGGATGTAGGCCGGTAATCACCGCATGAACTCGGGTCACCACCCGCCTTACGAGTAGGAATCGTAACTACTTCCTTCCATTTGAGCGGAAAATTGTTATGGTACGTTGCATGGCACTACGCTGTAAGAAGCCGACTAGCTCAAATTCGGAGGTTTCCTCCAAGGCGTGAATTTCTCCCAACAGCGTAGCCCTATCGTCCCCCACAATTATAGAATACACTAATCAACAAGTACTATCACACAACACACCACTCGGAAGGAAGGTCTTTTCCTTCAGCCGCCCTTTCCCTGCTGTAGCCGCAACAGTTCCTTGTCGTTTCCCGCGGCCCCCGAATTCCGCCACTTTTCACTTACCTTCTTACACCACCACCCTTATTAAAACTCTATCCTAATAATTCCATTTCTTTCTATTTCAATACATACTTATTTATTACTTTAAACTCCTCAAAAAAAAACTATGCAAATAATTCGGTTTTAACCACAATTTTTTTTTGTTGAATCCTTTTAACAATTAAATAAATTCAAAATTAAGGCAAGCCAAAAATATCAATATTTAAACATAACAAAAATTAATTACATGCAACAAATAATGAGACAACAACCTGTTATGGGTCGTTGCATGGCACTACGCTGTATGAGGCCGACTAGCTCAAGTTCGGCGGTTTCCTCCAAGGCGTGAATTTCTCCCAACAGCGTAGCCCTATCGTCCCTCACAATTATAGAATACACTAATCAACAAGTACTATCACACAACACAACACACCACTCGGAAGGAAGGTCTTTTCCTTCAGCTGCCCTTTCCCTGCTGTAGCCGCAACAGTTCCTTGTCGTTTCCCGCGGCCCCTTAATTCCGCCACTTTTCACTTACCTTCTTACATCACCACCCCTATTAAAACTCTATCCTAATAACTTCATTTCTTTCTATTTCAATACATACTTATTTATTACTTTAAACTCCTCAAAAAAAAACTATGCAAATAATTCGGTTTTAACCACAATTTTTTTTGTTGAATCCTTTTAACAATTCAATAAATTCAAAATTAAGGCAAGACAAAAATATCAATATTTAAACAAAAAAAAAATTAATTACATGCAACAAATAATGAGACAACAACCTAACGCCAAAAGGTAACGATACACGCGTTTCAGTTCTATTTTCGTGTTAAACACCCGATAATTTCCTCACTTCCCCATACAATCTTAATTACTACCGGGAAACAATCTATCTGACGTTCCTAGGCCTGAGGGAGCTCCCTAAAACCTAATCTTTTGCGCTTCAAGCCGGTGTTTCTAGTATGTCGGATGAAGTGAATATTTGTAAGATTTTTTTATATGCGAGATATACTTATTATTATTATTATTTTTTTTTTTAAATTATTAATCCCCCTTTTTTGGCGTCACGTTTTACAACGCTCACTATTACTGAACTTTATATTTTCACTTAACTCTATTTCATACATTTATACTATCTTTTTTTATATTCTTATTTCTTAATTTTTTTACTCTTTTTACTTTTAATTCTTTGGGTGGACCTGTCAATTTTCGTACATTTGCCTTTTTTTTATTTCTTTTGTATTGGTATTTCGGACCACGACCACTGTACACATTGGTTACCTGTTTTCCAGGACTTGGGCAAACCTTTTTAGCGGTACCAGAACCTTCGGCTACCCTCGTAAAATTCTCTGGTCTCCGCTACTGTTTTTGTTGTATTGGTGGCCCTATTCCACCCGGAGACCAGTTCTGAGTGTCCGCCGTGCCTGTAGTTTTAGGGAATTTCGGCTCCTATTTTATGGCACTGTTCTGCGTACTTATTCCCAGATGGGACAGTTTAACTCTATTTGAGAACACGGATTGAATTATGTCAGTCTTTCTATCATTTATTACCTACTTACTTTTTGTTTACTACGCCCGTTGTTTCACTATAAAATGTTAAAAAAAAATCAAATTATATAATATCCCCTTGGGACGGAATACACTTCTTTCCGACTTAAATTTACTTGCTCGTCGCACCTTTTTTTTTAACCTTCCTGGCCACGGGTCTGGTTTCTCAGACTTCTCAATACCAACTAACTATCGTACCCTTTACCTCTACTCAACTTAACCCTTCGACCGCGATTTGGACTTCCAATCGAGCCATCTTTTTAAATTATTTACCGCCAACCTTCCCCATGTCCGTCTCTTTCCGGCAATTTCTAAAACGTTGCTACAGTTGTCTTCTTTTCTACCAAGATTGGGCTCTGTATTCCCCACGGATATCCGAGACCGGAACCCGTATAAAAATTCAAAATGAAATTTAAATTTCATTCATGAGTGGGTTGATACGTCGTTCACACCAACAACAAAAAATTGATTATGTTGTTACGCACCCAATCTGGCAACAACTTACTCAGTCAGCTGTTGTCCCTTTATAATATTATATTTGGGGTAAGCATGGTTCAGTATATCGTCCCAACTCTTCAATTTCCTTTATAATATTTTGTCTTTTTTTTTTCTTTTTAGCAACCTTTAACACCATTTCCTTATGAATTGGTGCTCGCCAGTCATTTCCAATCTTGTTGCCGACATGGCGTGGAATTGCACATGGTCATTGGAACCAAAAATTAAAAATAATGAACGCCAGCAAGGGACTGGGTACGGATGTGAATTATCGCTTCCGCCAGCTATAACCCTCCCGTTCATTAAAAGTTTTGAGCACGGACAAAAAATTAAGTTGGTTTCGTGCCTCCATGCTGGAAAAATGGCACACCCTGGCGAAGCTCCGCGCAGAATTTTTTCTGCATCTAGGCGATTTGGGCGGCACGCAGACCCGCAACAAAATAACCCAAATTTATGCAATGATTAAGCAATATTGTCAAAAAAGTCCAAACCGGTAAGCCAACTTTTCGCAAGACGATATCCGGCACACCATCACGCCCACTGGACCCGCGATGAGGCGGCCCCAACTCGACCGCAAGTGTCAAAATTGGTCCAGAATGGAAAAACTGGCGTCTGAGTTCACAATAGGGCCTACAATTCAATTTTGTCCCATTTCATTTCAAAATCTTTCGTTTTTAGTACAAAAATGTAGTTATATTTTATTCGGAAACAAAAATAATACAACTGAGAACTAGATGGCGCTTTTCCAAATTCAATTTTCATTTTTGCAAAAACTGTAATTTATACAGCATTATATATATAATATTCCTGTTCTAAATATTTCAAATATTTCAACAATTTATCCTAAATACTGAATCATGCACTGCGTAAAAAAACCATCTGTTAAAATGTGACGTTTGACAATGGACATTATTCGAGACAAGATAACATAAATGAGAAGTAGGTGGCGCTTTTCCGAATTTCAAATTGCATTACCAATGCACTTTGAAATACTTGTCGCAAAAACTATAGTTTGAATAATAATATTTTCCGTACAATATTCCAGTTAAACAATGTATTACCATCCCAAAAACAGTTTTTTTCGAGCTTGGAGTTACCATTCAACAAAGAGATAACTTGACCAAGGAACCGCCATCGCCACAAAAACAGCTTTGTGTACTGCATTCGAAAAAAGCAACTGTTAAAATGTATACAGTGATGCCAACTGTTATTGCAAACGAAAGCAAACTCACACAATTTCCCCTTTGCTAATCAGGTCGTGGAAAAAGAAGAAATTAAAAAAGTTGCCGAGTATTATGGATTGTGGAACATTAGTTTCCGTGCCAGCCAAGACGTCTTAAAACCAAATCAGCTACGGCCAAATCAGCATTGCAAAGCAAATGCTTTTGTTTTTGTTTTTTGACAGTTTTTCAAAAAATGTCATCCTTAATTAATTAACAGATAGGCTTAGCAGATCTAACAATATTTGGCTACAATTTCATTAAATAATCTTAACAAACAATCGTCAATTTTCTCTAATAGAATTAAATCTGTTAAATCATACCAATCTGTTATTATTGTGCCATTCCTTTTTGCGCAAAACTTTAGATTACTCATTAGAGCTCCTATATTGGTCTGCACTTACTTTTATAGCTAAAGCAATAATCGGAATATGTCATAGAAAACAGTGTAGTCGGTAAACATCTGCTGCTCAAATTAGGTATGCGTTTGCTTTTTTGGTAAATAAAAGCTCTTCATTTTTAAACAAATACTTGCAGTCCGTTTTCATCGCTATTGGTAAATGTCATGAAGATTTTTGTACTAAACGGAATGAATGTGCATAGATAAATCTTCCGCTTGCTTATATCGTTCACTCAAGAGCAGAGTTTTGTCTCCTCTCTCTCTTTGTCCAAATGTGAAATTCTAATTGTTTAGCGATGTGTTGTCATACAGTATTAATCTGCTTCTTTGTTTAAACTCTCCATAAAGGTGGGAAAAATATTTTTTTTGTTGACGTTCCGAATACAGTTCTGTAACAACAAGAAATGTTTTAATCGCCACCCTTTCGTACGGTATGTAAAACACGCCATCTACTTTCTGCTCCAGGTACTAGAATTGTGAACAATGAAATCATATGTCAATATTAAAAATTTGTTTCTATATTCTCTTAAGTTTTTGACATTTATTAGACAATCACATAATCACTCCAAATTTTAATGAGAGTTCAACGTGTTAACGTTTCGGGATTGCGTTGCTTAGAACATTTGGAGAATTGTAACAGACTTCTTTAGTGAAAATAGATTTCAAGCACAAATTTTGAAGTCCCACAAATATGTTATCCCGCTTGGCTAGCAGACAGCGATATTTCCTCAGCCGAAACCTTAGCCAGCTGGTGGCAAATTATAGAGAAGTTGCTGTGCCCCGTTCGGCGCTGATAGCGAAACAATTCCGTTTAGAATTTTGGGAACGACAACAACAGCTGAGGTCGTCCTTGGGCCTGAGAGTTTGCTCGAGAACATATTGTAGTAGCAACAACAAACAGGGCGACGATGAAGATCTCTTGGATCAAGTGCCGCAGGACTTTATAGTGAGCAAAGATCCCAAATTGCCAGCCACAGTGGCAGTGCCGGAAGTGTGGCCACATGTTCCCTTACTGGCCACAAATCGCAATCCCGTATTTCCACGATTTATGAAGATTCTTGAAGTAGGTGTTGGGGCAATATCAATACGCATAGAGCAAACTTTACTAACAATTATTTTATTTTTAATTCACACCGATAAGGTTTCCAATCCTCAATTGATAGATTTGATCAGGCGTAAAGTGAAATTGAATCAACCCTATGTGGGCATCTTTCTCAAGAAGGACAGCAGCAGCGATGCGGAGATTGTGCAACGTCTTGATGATGTTTACAAAGTAGGCACGTTCGCCCAAATACAGGAACTGCAGGACCTGGGGGATAAGCTAAGAATGGTTGTTGTGGCCCACCGTCGCATAAAGATAACAGGACAGATCTTGGAGGAGCTGGTGCCACAAGGTAATTATATCCGGTTGAATGTCGGCGGTATCCTTTCATAACATTATCAGAAAGACAACTCGCAAAACATTGTTGAATGTTTTTATGTTTTACAAGAAATATTGTAATGAAACATGATGAGGGAGGGAAGTGTTCTCTCATGATAGGGTTGACAAATTTACTTCTCTACAATATCTTTTATAGTTATTTTTTAACAAAAAAGGTATCATATATTTTGCCAAAGAATTTCTGAGGTGAAATTATCACGATATATAGACGATAGCGCGATATTTATATATAGTCACTAAATTCTACTGTACGGGCGTTGTCACTGAACTCCTCCTAAACGGCTGGACCGCTTTGCATAAATTTTTGTATATGCGTCTGGGTGGTGCTCGGGATGGTTTAGATTTACCACTCGGTCCAATTGGACAAAGGGGCGTGGTACCTCCCATACAAACAAAAAATTAAAAATCAATTATTTCTGCTCCTGCTTACGGTATTTGAACAAAATTTGGTGCGTAGGTTTGGTGTACATATCTTAAGTGCTACTGCAAATATGGGCGGGATTGGACAATGGGGCGTGGTACCTCCCATACAAACCACAAATTAAAAATCCATTATTTCTGCTCCTGCTAACGGTATTTGAACAAAATTTGGTACATAAGTTTGGTGTACATATCGTAGCTTCTGCTGCAAATATGGGCATGATTGGACAATGGGGCGTTGTACCTCCCATACAAACCATAAATGAAATATCCAATATTTCTGCTCCTGTTTACGGTATTTGAACAAAATTTGGTACATCGGTTTGGTGTACATATTTTAAGTGCTGCTGCAAATATAGGCGGGATTGGACAATGGGGAGTGGTACCCCCTATACAAACCACAAATTAAAAAGCAATTATTTCTGCTCCTGCTAATGAAACATTCCCAATAAAAATAAATTTGAAGGCAAAGCAACGTTTGCCGGGTTGGCTAGTATAGTCACTAAATTTGTTTAAAACAAATCGATTTTTTTTTTTAATTACAGAGGAATATAGCTGTATCAAGCATAAGTTCTCATGACAGTCGGATTATTTGTATCACAAGAGGACTCTCATCATTACACAGGGGATTATTCAGTTAGTACTCATTCCACCTTAGGGAATGCCTTGAAAAAAAAAATTACTTCTAGTGTTAAATTTATCAATTTCAGATATTAAATCGTATTCTATATGCGGTTTTGAACAAATACCAGATGAATCTTGGCAACGCTATGGCGAAGTTTTATGAGGTTCAGATTTTTTCCTTATCTTAACTGCTCCTTTGAAGGGCACACATCATAACGGGAATTTACCTTGATCATTTCCCCGTCTTTCAACATTGAAATACAAAAAAGAAATCCATTATTTTTATTTATGGCATATTTATAATGATTCGATATGCACCGTTTTGTTTAGTAACTTACTTCCATTTTGGAGGTAACTCCATTATGCCTCTCTCATAGAAACCCTCGTCCATATTTGCCTAACACTGGGACAGTCGATTTTCTAAAGTTTCTCTTCAGGCTTACAGGAGGTAAATTCTTTGGTGCCAGGTCCCGATTATAACGTAAATGCGAATGAATATCTCTCAGCTTCTGGCAAGTCACTATCGATGTATATTTTCTGGCGTTGTGCTGATGGATCATAATTCTTCCCTTGTTGGCTGGAACTGGAGGCTTTTAGGTGTTTGCTTCCGTCAGACTTTTCAATTAGTGGCAGTACACGTTAGAGATTGGTCCTAGGGGAGCTGCTCAAAGTGGATGAATTCCTGCCAATCACAGCAAACCCTTCGTGAACCTCAATCTTGGCTTGCCCAGCGTTTGGGCCGACTTGCCGCGGCTCCAAGACGATTGTTTTCGCTCGACGTTGTCGTAACTGATCGACTTATTGTCATCAGTCATCATCCGCTTCAGGAATGGGTCGATTTTGTGGCAATTCGGCAATGATCCATAGATGGACATTTGATTCATAAGGTTTTTTTTTTGTCTCCAAGTGTCTTTAAGTGATTCCAAGCGGTTTTTTGCGCAATGTCATTTTGCTGGGCAGGTTTAATAAAACGGCGTTAAAGGGTTTGGGCTCAACAGTTATCGTAAATTATGTGAGGAAAAAGCCATATACGTTTTTGGTTTGACATATTTTTAGAATATGGATTTGTGGCACTATAAGATTTAAACTTACACTATATAAGCTGTCCAAAAATAATTTGCGCTTTTCCTTTTGGTTGGTTTACATTGGAATGAAGATTTTGTGCTACTTTCCTACACGAATTAGGTTGATATTAATTCGTCTGTCAATAGTGGTCATAAGGAGAACTATGTTGATTTTTACGTATGTTTTTAGTTTAGTTAGTGGTGGTATGGTTTTGTTCAAGTGTTTTGATTTCTAGTTTCTCTATTAGAATGCGTTTTCAATCAATTAAATTTTACCAACCATTGCATATTGTATGCCATAGATCTAATTTCGCTGCAGTTGACCTTATTCGTAGAATGTTTGCCAATTTCAATTCTTTGCATCATCTATTTATTTTTCTACTGGCGTCAACTAATATTCTACATCCGATTTGTTCACACAATCAATCACAATGGTTTGTGTGCTCACTCGTAATATAAAGTTACGATCTTAGTTAGATGGTGGTACCTTTTACATCTGTGTACTCTTATGTTTTCATCATTATTTGTATATATTACTAGTTTATTCATATGTCACTATATTATTTATGGTGATGGCAGTTTTATTACTAGGTAGTATTATTTTAGCTATTGCTTATGTACTTGCTGTGGGCTCAATCTTGTTAATCCATCAGGACTCCGGTCATAATGTATACCCGGTACCGGATGGTACACAAAATAAAGAAAGCTATAGTCTAGATTTGCATACTACTGCGTTAATTGTCATGCTAACGTTAAAGACGGGCCATTTCGTACATAAAAGAATTCCCAGAATTATGTTATTTTCTAATAATTCAATTTAAAAGTTGTTAGTTGCGTCATTTATTTTCCTTTTTCATGTATATATATTACAATACTTATTGCATATTTGCAAACCCTACATAGCTTTACTTGGCTTACTTTTTGTAATTCTTACTCAGAAAAAACAACAACCATACATTATCCACTATTTAATATAAAAATGCAAATACCAGCTGATGAAACAGCTCAGACTGGTAGTGCCCATCCATCAACAGATGCTGAACGTCGTAAAATGGCAAGAAAATCACGATCGGGACGTTATCCGAAACGGGAAGTAGCTCCAGAAACGACTGCGACAATAGAAAATACTGAAAAAAATAATGTCACTGCCACCGACAAAGCTGTAACTGAATCTGTGGATCCCAAAGTAACGACTGAAACTGGAACAACAGCAACCCCAGAAGAAGCAGCTGCCTCAGAACCTATGCCTGTCCTCATGGTTGAGGTGATTAATGTTAAGCATGATAACTTTAAACAAACAGAAGAAGTTAAAGCTTTAACGCAAGAAGTTATAAAGACCATACGAGATATAGTAATAATGAATCCTTTGTACAGGTAGGAAAACAAGGATTTTATTCAGAGATCTTTTCAATTAATTGCCGTTTATTTTTTATATTTATTTTGGCCGATAGAGAGAGCTTACAGCAAATGCTACATCAGAATCAGCGCGTAGTCGATAATCCTGTATATTTGTGTGATTTGGGTGCTTCCTTATCAGCCGCAGAACCCGAGGAGTTACAAAAAGTTATGGAGGAAATGGATGTAAGTTGAATATGTTGATATGTAGAAAATGTCTCATACCTCTTTTCTAAAAGAAATGCTGCTGGACACTATTTTTGGCCAAAGGCTAGTCGTAGTTAGAAGTTTTCTATAAAAATTTTGTCAACCTACTATTGTAGAATAAAGATAACTAACTACCAGTAGTATACATAGTACCAGTACTATATATAGTACTATAGTTTACCATGCTTTTGTCCATTCTTTCCTAGTGCTGCTACTGCATTTTTATACGTATCTTTCAAAAACAGTTAATTTGAGACCCCCTTTTATGTCATCATTATTCTATATCGTGTATGGAATTTGGTATTAACTGCTTCTATTCCACATATCTTGCTACTTACATACAAGCAATTCCAACTAGTTAACAGGACATTACAAATATAATTCGATTTCATATAACCTAAGGCACCAAACGAGCTTGAATTCATCAAGAAGGAAATATCTTTTTTAGAAAAATTATCTTTAGTCATCTCTTCTAAAAGAGTAGACAACTTTCTGTAATGAAAAATTCTGTCCGCTGATATTACATCTTTTAAAAATTAACCTTTGAATTCAATGAAAAAGTGGCGCCCATTTAGATTTTCTGTGAGGAAAAGTTAATTTTCTATCTGTATTTTATTTTTTAGAAGAATATCTATCCGTACAAAACCGTTTTAATACATATATTCACACTCCATTCCAGATTCCAAAACGTCTTCTATTGGCTTTAGGTATTCTAAAAAAAGAACTGGAACTTTCAAAACTCCAGCAGAAAATTGGCCGTGAAGTTGAGGAGAAAGTGAAACAACAACATCGTAAATACATTCTGCACGAACAACTGAGGGCAATCAAAAAGGAATTGGGTATTGAGAAAGATGACAAAGATGCAATTGGAGAGAAATATCGCGAAAAACTCAAAGACAAAACTATACCGGAGAATGTAATGACGGTCATCGAAGAGGAGTTGAATAAACTAAACTTTTTGGAAAGTCATAGTTCTGAATTCAATGTAACAAGAAATTACTTGGATTGGTTGACTTCACTGCCTTGGGGAGTTACAAGCAAAGAAAACTTAAGCTTGGAACAAGCTACAAAAATTCTAGATAACGATCACTATGGCATGGACGATATTAAAAAAAGAATTTTGGAATTTATTGCGGTCAGTCAATTGAAGGGCACAACTCAAGGAAAAATTTTATGTTTCCATGGACCACCTGGTGTGGGAAAAACTAGTATAGGTAAGGAAACACATTAACCTTAGTGTAAAAGAAGTTAAAATTATTTATTATAACTTCTAGCTCGCTCTATTGCCCGGGCTCTGAATAGGGAGTATTTCCGTTTCAGTGTGGGTGGCATGACAGATGTAGCCGAAATCAAGGGCCATCGGCGTACTTATGTAGGAGCCATGCCGGGTAAAGTGATACAGTGCATTAAGAAAACAAAGACTGAGAATCCTTTGGTTCTTATTGATGAAGTTGACAAGATTGGCAGGTAAGTTGAAGTTACTAATTAGCCTATCTTCTTATTATATATCATCATTTGTCGTTTCGTTGATTAGAGGTTATCAAGGCGATCCTAGCTCAGCTTTACTGGAACTTTTAGATCCTGAACAAAATGCCAATTTCCTAGATCATTATCTCGATGTACCAGTCGATTTGTCTCATGTTTTGTTCATTTGTACGGCTAATGTAATTGAAACCATACCCGAACCTCTACGAGATCGTATGGAACTTATTGAAATGTCGGGTTACGTAGCCGAGGAAAAAGTCGCCATTGCCCGCCAGTATCTTCTACCTCAAGCCATGAGGGATTGTGGTTTGGAAGACAAACATTTTTCTATCAACGACGATGCCTTAAACACTCTTATACGCAGCTATTGCCGTGAATCCGGTGTTCGTAACTTGCAAAAGCAAATTGAAAAGGTTGTTCGCAAGATCGCTTACAAAATTGTACAAAAAGAAGGCGAACATTTTGAGGTTACGAATGATAATCTTACAACATTCTTGGGCAAATACATTTTCTCATCGGACCGTATGTACAAAGAAACACCACCTGGTGTGGTTATGGGTTTGGCATGGACAGCCATGGGCGGCTCTGCCTTGTATATAGAAACAGCTCAACGAGTCGGGATGGAATCATCAAAAGCGGAAGCAGCTGGTGGTGCGGTGCATGTGACGGGCAATTTGGGTGATGTTATGAAAGAGTCTGCACAAATAGCTTTAACGGTGGCGAGAAACTTCATGCGTGGTTTGGACACAAAAAATACTTTCTTGGATAATACGTAAGTGAATGTGACAGATAATGTAAGATGATACGCAATGTTCAATGTTCAAGAATATGCAATCAAAAGTTTGAATTGAATTTGGATGGGGTTTATATACAATTTTAATATCCTTATTCATAATAATTCATTATAGACTTATAAATCAAATTTTCATTGCAATAATGATCTTTACACCTTTAATGAATTGTTATAAATACGGCATTATTCCTATGTACTGAACAATTTCACGTATTTTAAATATGTCCGACTTTTGGGCAAGAGTTCATCCATCAGCTGCCTACTTTTATTTGTTAATCATTTTAAACAGTATCGTAGATTTTTCCAATAAATAAATAAATTTCTGATGGAAACATTGTCCTAGTTCTACACTCCTGGAGATCGTGGAGAACGTTGGCGGTGAGTTTAGGTTGATATGGGCGATTGTTAATTTTAAGTCTTATAAATCCCCTGGACGAGATGTGATAATCCAATTTATGTTGGAAATTCGCAGGGACTGAACAACGTTCAGAAGTGCACATTCGATAAATCCTCAGAATGCACAATTGATCATTTTGAGTTCAAGTTGAAGTCCACCAAGGTTAGACGGTGAAGCTCTACCCTTAGACCAAGCAATTGTTGTTTTAGATCAGAATTTGAAATATGTTAGGGACATTGTACGAAGGTTAGGAAGGCGTGTTAAAGCTCTGAACACTTGTCGAAACTTCGCAAATAAAAGTTAAGGGATTAGCTTTAAGGTTATCAAGTTCTTATATTCGGCAAAAGTTCTTCCGATCCGTACATTCCAAGGATTGTTACAGCGGGGATTAGTGGGGCTAAGAGGTGTTTGATGCCAGCTCTTCTGGTGCCTTCAGAAATAATCTGCAACTTACATCGGCTTTCACTCAGTGCAATTTTTTTTTTTTTTTTGAGCATTTTAGCATCTTTAGATTGCTCCCTTTAAGAGAGCCTGCCAAAAAATTCGATTTTTAATTCTAGTAAACGATGTTTGCGTTAGATTTTGGCTGAACATTTTGTTCATGCAGTATTCCTGTGGAAGTCGATATGCATTATATGAGTTGGCGTATAGTGAACTACGCTGGTGATGATGGGTGAAGGCGCGAACACATCATAAATGAATCAACAGAACACGAAAATGTGCTGAACCATGTGCATTATATAATCACTCCTGTCCTGGCGAATTGAAAATGATCGCTTTTAAAAATATATTTTGCAGTGTAAGCTCTGCACTTAGATTGTTCCCGAAAAAAGTGTTTTATATTATATTTTTGATCCGATGCAAGTTTAACAAAGTGTTTGCAAATGAAACGTTTCTTTATATTGTGTTGTGTGTCCCATTGGAATATAATTAATATATACATTCTGATACTTCTTTTCACTAAAAATAGTTTACACAGTGAAAAAATGTTGTTTTGGAAATACAAAAAATTTATTTAGAGGCAAGTTTTTGGGTGCAAAACCTCTCACACAATGTGATGAAACTATTTGTGATAACAATTAAAAAGAAAAAACGAAACTAAAAAAGAAATCTCTGTTCGTGGATAACCAGGCCGTGAGTGTGGCCTGGTTAATTTAACCTGGTTCATCTAGTTAATCCTAGTCTCAGGACTATGGAGAATGTTGTAGGCCTATTAAAATTATTAATTGGAATTTTTGTTTGAAGTTTTGTTTTGCGTTTATGATTGGCTTCAATAGTAACTTCTCTTTCGTATAGGATATGCTGAATTTGTATATTGCAGTTTCCCATGTACTGGGGAGCTCCAGTAATACCCGTGAGTAATGTGCTAAGTTGCGCATAACTAATGGGAGATGAATCACCGTATTTGGTGGCTACCCACCGCCGTGGGCAACTATACAGCTACGCATTGCATATCACTTTTGCCCCTTTTTGGTTCAAAATGTGGAAAAATCAGGAAAATCGTCATATTTCAAAACGCGGAATTCTTAAGGGATTTAAACAAAATGTAAGACTCCACATTGCGCAAAAAATTTTTTTTTTTGAAAAATCGTCAAAACAGAAAAATCACAATAACATAAATACGTCTGTTATTCAAAAATGGGGCGTCCACTCATGAAAATGACACAAAATTAAACAATTTTCAAAAAATGGCAAATCTCTGTTGACGTCATTTTGTCGTCATTTAGTTACAAAAGAAAGCCGTCAAGATGATTAAGTAGGTGATGTATTGGCGAACGGAAATTGGTATCCACAGTGAGAACCTGCAATTACAAGCGTTTTTTGAGTATAAGTACTGATTGTTCAGTTGGCCGTTATTAAATGAGAACTTGGGGCTGGCAATTGTTGAGCATCAAGCTGTTTTTAAATTTGTAAAATCAAAGTGGTACAAATCGAAAATAGTGATATCGTGCAAAGGAACTTTCGGTAGATACGAGCATTGCGACATAGGGAACGAAGTGACAGATGAAATGTAGAAAATGTAAGAAACAGCATCATGAATGACCTAGAATTACTGTTCTCGAAATAGCTTCTGGATATAATGGGTTTTGTGCGTGACCTTCCGTGACCAACTGACCTTAGTCAAGTACTTCTCTTTTTGAGGGCGGCTGTTTATTTTTTCACTGCTCAATTGAGCGAGTTGTCTTCGGTCCACCAGTGGGATTTTACCGTTTTTGGCTGACAAATGAGTGTCGTTTGTGCTTAAACCGAATAAGAATGTCCGCGCCCTCTCGAGCTTGACAATCGGGTAATTTGTGATTTATAAGATGTACTTAGAAATTTGAAAGTTGTATCCCTCCATTTGATGTGCTTGTGATAGTAACATTTCATCAATATTCCTTCTGATGGGAAAGTGAGATGCAGCAGATTTGCAATGATTTGTTGGATTTTAAGGTATCTTATGCTGCAGTCTGAACCGCGTTTTCCTCACTAATTGCAGTTCATTGTTTTTTTACATTGTGTTTTTATCCTCATTTAAAATGTTGATAACTTATCGAACTTCAAATATATATTTGAAGATCTACTTTTATGTAATTCGTGTCAACGTTACTTTCGGCCCCATTCTGGAACAACATTCAAGCGGCAGCATACGCCCTTCACCTGGTACTTATGAGAATTTGTATGAACCTTACTCGGGAATCCAGTATTTTGGAATCATGTACAGGGTGGCGCAATAGTACATGCACATTTAAAAAATAGATTAAAAAATAAATACAAAAGGTATGGTTAAAATAAATCTAAGGCATTGTAGAGTAATAAATGGAGTTTATTTTTTAAAAATAACATCATCTAAATGGTGACCCTCTCTACGACGGCACTCCTTTAACCGCAAACGAAAATTATTGAAAACTTTCTTCAGTAATACTGGTGTAATGGCTGCCAATTCACCACGGATATTCCCCTTGAGCTGAATGATGTTTCTTGGATTATTACTGTAGACTTTGTGTTTGAGGTATCCCCACAAAAAAAAAGTCAAGAGGCGTCAAGTCTGGACTACGTGGGGGCTATGGGATATCACCTCTTTTCGAAATCAGTCTGCCAGGGAACATCTGCTTCACCACCGCCATGGAGTCATTTGATGTGTGACAGGTAGCTCCATCTTGTTGGAACCAAGTTCTGGAATTTACTATTCTTGAACTTTCAATTTCTGGAGCCAAAAATCCAAAAGTCCAACATCTCAACATAGCGTTCCGTATTAACCGAGACGCGCCCCGCGCATTTTCGAAGAAAAAAGAACCAATTATTCCTCTGCCAGAAATTGCTGCCCATACTGTCACTTTAGGACTATGCAATGGTTTCTGGTGTTTGATTTTGGGATTTTCACTGTTCCAGTAACGACAATTTTGACGGTTTACGAACCCATTCATAAGGAAATGAGCCTCGTCAGAGAAAAGGATATTGTCAAAATTGGAAAATCGATTAAGCATTTCATTAGCAAATGCGAGCCTTGCTATGAAGTCAGACTCTTTCAATTCTTGTGTTAATTGCAGCTTATATGGATGCAGTTTAAGACCCAATGTTAAAATTCGTTGCAAACTTCGTCGCGATAATTGTAAGACAGACGATCTCTTGCTCCATAACTCTCTCAACATTGTCTTCGGTCCTAGATGTTCTTGGGCGACCATTTGCTTGTGGTTTAAATGCTGAACCGGTCTCTTCAAAATGCTTTACACATATTTTAATTAAATTAGCACTCGGAGATTCACTAATTCGCCGTAGTCCATATTCAGCACAATATAGTAGCCTAGTAGCAATATATGAACGAAAGTTCTCGTAAAATGCGCGCACGCAAAATGCGCGACGCTTCCCGTCGCAGTGATTCATAGCGACTAAAACTCCATGAGCCCGCCAACCCAACGATGTAGACGCCCCCCGCCCGCGCCTTTTCTACCCCGCAAAAAAAGATAATGCAATATGCACGTTCTATTGCGCCACCCTGTATATTACCCCTGCGTAGAGGGACACAATGAAATATATTTTTTGTCAACCACAATTGACGTTCCTATTGTCCTAATGTGCCGGGTACACTATCGACGCTTCGATTTCACCACCGATCTAATTTTACTCTTGTTCGATTTGGGCGGTCTTTAATTTCGTTTGATACTTACATAACGGTCCATGTCAATTTGAATCGATTTGTCATCACATTTTAAACGAACCTTGTTGTGCTTTTCGCTCTTCCCAATTTTGACCCTCTGTAAAGTCAGAGTTTCTTTGTGTGTAAACGGTTTCAGGTTGACTGCTTAGTGAGATTGAACAAAAAGATGAATGATCTTGCACTTGGTGTAGATGTCGAAACACCAATTCCAACCAATTGGCACATCTGTCATTTAAATTCATTCTACAACTTTCTGAGCAATAAGCAAAGATTTCGAAATTGTGCAGGGCCATCTTCAAACATTTGAAATTATAGGATAATCTCATGTTCTTCGATGTGTTCCTTTATTCCTTCCCTTTAGAAATATAACATATCTTTGATCTTATATCTTACTATTGACAGCAAAATTCATCTACACGTACCCGAAGGTGCGGTACCCAAAGATGGCCCCAGTGCCGGCATTACGATTGTGACAGCCTTGATGTCTCTGGCAACCAATAAACCAGTACGGCAAAATATTGCCATGACCGGTGAGGTATCACTGAAAGGTCGAGTATTGCCAGTGGGGGGAATAAAAGAAAAAACTATAGCAGTAAGTATACCTTGACATATCTAATGTCCGACATTTCTAATTAATAAACGTGATTTTCCTTTCCTTAGGCTAAACGTAGTGGTGTGACCTGTATTATTATACCTGAAGAAAATCGTAAGGATTATGATGAATTGCCTTCTTTTATCACCAGTGGCATTGACGTGCATTTCGCCTCCGTTTACGATGATGTCTACAAGATTGCCTTTGACCATTCGGAGCAAGAACGCAAGCAGCAGCAACAAAAACAATAGGATTATTTGAAAACAAAACGATACATTTCTGCTAAGCATTATACTACGAACCTATATTATAATACACATTTAAGTTTTGATTTCATTTCTTATCATTTCATTTAAAGATATTTTAATAGAAACCGTTTACATAACTTTATTATTTACTTTTTTACTTTTACAATTTTTATGTAAAAATGTACCAAAAGAATATGCTTAAAACTAAGAGTTTGCATATATACAATATGTATATTGTTAATAATATTGATTGATAAATGAAAGAAAAAAATAGAATATTAAAATGATACAAGAGTAATTGTTGACCGTTTGTGCTAAATATCGGAATTTTCAATAATCCAATGAAGGTATCTATCAACGCGCGTATACATGCCAGGGCGTTGGGGTTCTCCGCAGCGTACGCCCCACGACACAATGCCAATTGTGACCCAACGTCTATTCGGCAGCTGAACTAACAGCGGGCCGCCACTATCGCCTTGGCAGGAATCTTGGCCACCTTCGGGGAATCCAGCACAGAGCACAGTATCGGGTATACGTTCGATTATAGCTTCGCGGCAGTCATCGAGTTTCCAAACAGGCAGAGAAACCTAAACAAAGTATGAAATTTGGTTAAGAATGGGAAATTCTCTATTCAAATTTTTCGCTGCAAAATAAATCAAACAATATCCTCACAATCTTGCTTATAACAAGAAAAGCGAAAAAAGTAAGCTCTACTTTTGATTACAAAAGAACTTAGGCGTGGGCCCCTTTGCTTCAAGTTTTATTCTGGTAAAGAGAATACAAAAACCGTTTTCACAGACAAACAGAATATCGCCACTTCAAATGACAGAAAAACCATAGGCGTAGCGGCCTATGAGAATTCACTTAGAGCAAATAATACTTTCGGCTTAAAGCCGAAACGCAAGTCGACTACTGAAAATGTGAATAATATTTCTGGTTCTGATGCTGTAATATCCAAAATTTGGTTTCGTCGATTCTGTTAATTTTGATGTCAAAGATGCAACACCCTCTGGAAAGCCAATTGCCGAAAATGTCGATAAATCATCAAGTCCGACCGACATGTAAGCACTATTTCGATTGCCCATGAACTTAGCATTGCACAAAATGGAATCACTTGAATAAGACTGAATACAAAACAAAAACTCGCTGTGTTGGTGCCACGCGAGCTAACCAAAAAAATCGCATGGGCCGAATTTTCATCTGCGAACCGCTGCTGAATCGCAATAAAACCTAAACATTTTTGAGGCGGATGGTATTCACCATCAGCAGTCGGTGACGAATAGTGGGTCATTTACAACATCATGTGAAAAAGGTCGTGATCGAATCGAGGTGAGCTGACGTAAACGGTGACCAAGCCGGAAGAAAGGTTTCGAGGTATGTTTGGTGGAATTGACAGGGAATTATCTACTATGATCTGCTTCTCTACAGCATAACTCGGCCAAACGCATAAAAGCGGTTAGTTTGGCCAATAGAAGAGGAATTGTGTTGCATGAGCATAACGCCAGGACACATACATATAAATTGATAGTGACTCGCCAGAAGCACATATTCTGGACCTTGCGACAGGTGTTTACCAACTGTTCCTATCTATAGCAAATGATTTTGTTGATGAAAAATGTGCCTCACCAGAAATTTGTGCAAATCGACTCTATTATACCTATAGATGCATTCCATTATACCTTCAGAGTGACAACAAGTTATCGCACAAAACGGTGCATTCTTGACCAAAATCGGGTCATCCTAGTTATGCTAAATGAAGACTTCAATGTCATATAGTGACTGTGCGTTTCGTGTTACTACACATTGCAGTTCCGTAAATTTTTGTAGTTCTGTATAGTTTTTTGAGAGAGGCATAATGGAATTACCTTCAAAGTGGCAACAAATTATCATTGTAGCTATGGTAAATGAAGCCTTCAATGTCATGCGGTAACAATGAGATTCGTGTTACTACAAATTGTAGTTCCGTATATTTTATCGCATGTTATGAAATCTTATAATTTTTACAATTGTGAGACAGGAAGTTTTTCCTTCGTAAGCAAAAGTGGGTGTCTTCCGAGGTTCTTTTCATGTGGGAGAAATCCTGGCTGGACTTTTACTATCAAAAATTGTTTTATGCGACAATTTTTATAAGAAATAATTTCAATTGTAAATTACTTCAAGTGATTGCATTTAAAAACTAAAGTTATCGAAATTTTAACCTTAATGTCTCACACTGGAAGGAAGCTGAAAAAAATCCGGTGATATTTGAAACATACGGAATTGCAAGAAGCTAACTAGAAGAAAAAAGAGACTACAGTTTCGATCAAAAACAAATTTTATATACCACAAATAATATGTAAACTACACTTTGCAAAAGAAAACAAAATCTCTTAAATCCACACCCAAAAAAAAAAAAGTTACATAAATCCTTTCGTATAGAGTAGACCACAGATTTGCTAATTTCAAATTTGACTATTTCTAATCTGCACCTTAAACTAAGCCCACATGATTGCATGACGTGATAGTTTTTAAGTATTTATTCTTGAGAAGAACGAGAAAGATCAGATGTACGATTTGGATACTATGTAATTTCTTCATCTCTCCTTACTTACCTCCATTAATAGATCAGAATGCGGTCCACCAAACGTCTGCGTTCCCCATCCCGTTACAATGCCCATTTTTCCTTCCCAATTCTCTCCTATTGGTGGCATGCACACCGGCCATATATAAGTATTGAAAATGGTAGGTCTATCTATTCTTATAAGAGCAATATCATGTTCATATGTCAACGGATCATAGTCGATGTGTGTAACCATGCTAGCTATACGAAAGTCTCTAGCTCTAGTTTCGTTTATGAGTAGGGTATTGTATTCACCCAGACGCACAAACATATCTTCCTTCTTAAGTTTGTACACGCAGTGGGCAGCTGTTAGCACATGACGGTCGGTAACCAAAGCTCCGCCACACCAGACGTGCGGAAGACGCGGCCTTAAGATTGCAGCCATCCATGGCCATTCATCAGGTTCGGCAGGGCGACCGCCAGAAACTCGGGGGAATTGTTTTGTTGTCACACCGCAGCCTCTTTGTTCCGGACGGTTGACAATACGAGGAGCTTCATCGTTGGCATCAGATATGAGTTGTGGTCCAAGGCGAGAAACGACGCGCTCAGGGCAGCAGACACCTACAGTGCTGAAATTAAGGAAATGCGGTGTTCAAAATATAGTGAATATAGTGACTACAAAATGGTTGATAAATGATGATAGATTGAAAATTAAGTTATCTAATACCTCTGTTGGTATAAAGAATTATATATTTCAAAATATCAGGATATGAAAGTAGCAAAATATCAAAACATCAACCATGAACCACCTATCATAATTTGAGCAGTCATCGCTTCGATGTCTGACGGAAGTTTCGAGTAGTTCAGTAACCGATAATTCTACTAAATGCTTCTCAAAATAATTTTCCGAATCGTCGGTAAACTGTAACCCCGGTTGAGCGAATCTAAAAATATAATTCGTGTAACCTCACTGAATGTGAAAAGCCCCTCCATATTTTATTCAATGGATGCAGGGGAATTTGTTTCTTTAGACTATGATTAACTGATTAATGAGGAACGTATGAATATAAGGCGTAGTACAAATAAATCCATTATTTTTACATGATATTGACCGGTAGGGTGATTCGATTTAGATCCAATATGAATCACTTTGTTTGATAAGCTGTTGCCATCTTAGGTAATTCCAGTATATCCATCTCAGAAAACAGGGGTGGTCGATCTTCACAAGCTCCTCTTGCGGCGAATTTTTCATCAACAGAAACGATCGCCATAGCCAGGTATAGGTGATAATCACCTGGACTGTAAGGTGGATGCATAAGAAGCACCGAACGAAGCTCCCGGCTTGGGGAGAGGCCAAAGCTGGCAGTTTCTAGGCGATTGCTTCCTTCGGACATTTCAATTGCTAACAGTCCGAATGAAGAAATCGGTCATTGGGGAGCAGCTCATAGCATACAGTTCTACGGTCCTCTGATAATCCCACCAATCCACCAGCGATTCATAGATAGAAATTCGATTCATCAGGGTTTTTTTTTGCTTTAACTCGTGCGGCACCCATACCTATGGCTTCTTCTTGTACCCAGCTTTATTCAAATGGCTCGAAGTAGTGCTTATATGACGGTCGGATTTGATATTTTCGACAATTGGCGTTCCAGAGGGTATTGCATCTTTGACATCAAAATTACCGGAACGGAATAGACGAGACTAACATTGAGCATGATCGGCTATTACAGTATCAGCATCATAAACACTATTCACGTCTTCTTGGCTCGCGTTTTCGCCTTTAACAAAGAATAACGAATAATAATAATGATAAGAATAACGAATACTAATAATCTTCGGCGCGCTCAAATAATACTGAGTCAAGCAATCACAAAACTGAATACGAAATTTTATCTTTCTAACGCCATCTAGCGTAACTCGACTGCACTTACACAACGAGAGATACCTATTAATGATTTGATTCTACTACACCTTATAATAAAGTTTGATTAACACATTTGTCGGGCATCCCTGCAGACGTTGCAGATTATGATGCGTAAAGAGCTGCCATACGCTCTTATCTTCGAGGAGTTCTTGCTCAGCAATGGGTCTTTGTGCGTTGTATTGCTTGAAGGGTGCATCGCCACAGTCATAGTACAACGACCAAAATGTGGCCAACCCATGGAAAGCGGAACTTTAAGGAAGATACTTTTTAATTATTGCTAGGTCATTGGGTGACTGATCGATCACTGCACCGTTGAAAAGGCAGACGCTATTAAAAATGGGATTTTTCTATAATTAGGTACGTAAGTTCACTTAAAAACGTAAGCAAGGAAAAATAATTGATTTGTACAAATTCGTACATTTTCGGGATAAAACATGAACGAATGGGGACGAAAATGGTACCATTGTCTACGTAAGACAAATTTGGTTGTTGTTTAATCATCGTCCAGGACGAAATTTGGCCTATACATAGCCCTTATAGAGTAGTTGTGAGATAAGCAGAACAGGGTAAAAAGGTAAAATTTGGTACCATAGCCCAGAATCATAAAAATTAGTGTCTGCATTACGTGGTAAGATAGGTTTTTGGGAATTTGCGCCATTACAAATAAAAATAGGGTAAAAAGGGAGAAGTCAGGTACCATCGCCCAGTCCGAACGGATTCAAAGTAAGTAGGAATTTGTCGTACTTCTAGGGATACAAAAAGGTAAAAAGGACCAAATCTGGTATCATCGCCCAGCTCAAAGTGCTATAATCATGAAAATTGGCATCAGTATTTCCCTTGAAGAGCAAAAATGCGATAAGAATTTTTTTTAATTCGTGATTTTAATGGTAAAAACAGAGTAAAAGAGGCAAATCAGGAGCTAAAATCATGAAAATCGGTGTTCAGAATCTACTTCCAAAATAGAAACGCAGTAAAATGAGATTTTTCAAAATTCGTATCCAGGGATTAAAACAGGAAAAAGAGAGAAATTGGTGTTCCCAATCATTTTACAGATTGAAATTGAAATTTACAGATTGAATTGATTTTTTGTGAATCTTTATCCACACCAGATGATGGAAGACATATTCACATAACTGAGAGTGTCTATTGCCCTTATAGCATTAACGAGCGACAGGAACGGATTTTTTTGGAATTCGTACTTTTATGGGATAAAACTGGTCGGTACGGCAACCAAATCGTATCACCAAGTTACACATAGGATCGAAACTAATATCATCGACAAGAAAAGATGTAACGTAATTCTTGCCTAATTCTTGTAAATACGGGTAGAAGCCGAATAGGAACAGTATCATCATTCTTAACAAATGATTGAAGCTAAATTTATGAAGCTGAGTTGTACGTTACTGAACGCTCTGCTTTTATAGTGCAGTCTTGCTCAAAAAGTAATTTTTTTTGGCAGTCAAGATCAAAAGAATGAAGCCCAGATCATTGCATTGGGTGTGAAAATACATCTATCAGCCTAGGATAAGAATGAGATGGGATTTATTAGAATTAAACATTAAACATAACCATTATGAAGCAAACACGAAATCCTAGGTAAGGTGGAACAAAGTTAAAGTGAAGAAATTGGGAGTGTAACTTTCTCTGTCAAGACATGCGCGCAATAAAGATTAATTTTCGAAAATTTCTACTTTTAAACGTAAAATTAGGAATTAAGGGATCAAGAATGAACCATCCCAATTTTCGAAAATTCGTACTTTTGGGGATAAAACGAGAAATTTAGGAGTCTATTAAAAGGAAAGACTGAAATGAAAACCATCAGTGCATTCTGCTTAGGACGTAGTTAGAATTACGCATTCTATCATGGAAAACACTGAAAATTTTAGCTTTCGAATTTAAATAAAAAATAAATGGGGCAAAAATTTAACCAGACTAGATCTGAAGGTTGAAGCCATTGAAAGCCAAACTGAAGTACCACATTCCTCTTGCGGTCCGTCCACAAGACTTTTACAAAATTGCGTTCCAGGGAAACACTATGGACGCGAAGGAATAAAAATGATGCATTCGTCTGGACCAAGGAGTGCAGTGGCAGTAAAGTAAGCTGTATTGTCTGAAGTTTGAATTATTAGAAGCTTAACCGGATGTGGAACAAAAAACAGTTGTAGTCAGCATGGCGCTAATTGGTAAACAAACTCCCCTGACAGTGCTAAATAATTTGCAGAGGGGTTTAACTTCTAAATTATTTTTTGCTTAAAATATGGGACTTGCTAGTTTTAAATAAATACTGAACAACTTGAACTGAATTTCAAATGTTTGATATTGCTTAAACCAATTATCGATCATACTCCGTGATATTATCGGCCATTGCAACTTGTTAAGTCTGCATCAAAATGTTAAGATTTCAATATATCAGAATAGAAAGACATCAGTACATAAAGGCAAACTATATCATAAAGTCAAGACATCTTGGATATCTGGGTATATCCATATCTTGAAATCCTGATATAGGGATATCATAAAAATTCCTAAATAATTACCTTCCCTGTATAACACACAAATGTGACACTAAACGCCATACATCATCTTTCAACTCCGGCATACGGCAGTAAACGGCATGACGGCATGTACCCTCCTCTCCAGAGGGAGTACGGCAAGCTCCATAGCCACGATTTTCCTATGAATATAAAAATGAATACACCAAGTATTTTAATTAAAACAGTAGCAATCATTGCAATAAATGACACCTGCCCAAATAAGATTTATTATCGCCCAGTATATCCTAGTAGCCCGTTGGTGATTCATCATTTTATAAAAGTTAATGTTAATAGAAATTACTCTCACATCAATTCAACACATCAGTTTCTATGTCACTGTGAATTTGATCAAATTACCTGTATTAATTGTTCATTATTAGCTTGACGTTTTCTCAGGTGGTGACGTAGTTGAAAATCAGTATTGTTTGTAGGGCTTGCAGTGCTATCGCCTCCATTGTTGTCGTCTCTGCTCCAGTAGAACTCATCGTTGTCCGTTAAATCAAGTAAATCTAAAAAGTTAATAATATATATAATTAGATATAATTATGGCATTACTAACAACAATATGCCTAACCGCAAACGTGATGTTAACGGATATTTTTTACGTTAGCATTACACTACGCTCAAAAGATAATGCCTGTTGGAATGTGAAAGAGTCAAAACAAAAAAATTCAAATCCGCTCGACTTTTGTTCGAATATTAAACTAATGTGCTGCACCCAACAAACCGTTTTTTT
>JAHXMU010000101.1:8315922-8332138 GCA_019455685.1 Philornis downsi | reverse complement strand
AATTTCACTTACATATTTCTAGATTAGTATTTTTCGTTCTTTCGCAATAAGTTCAATATAATTTATCACGCATCAGACATTTGGTGTTGCAAATGAAAATGGTAGCGTACCACACATACAAATTGGCTAATTTGGCAAACATCAATGATACCTACATAATTGTTAAATATTTCCGATTTCAGGCAGTTATAATTTTACTTCTTTTATTGTGTTTAATTCAACGATTTTTTTGATAAGAACTTACCAATTTTCTACGACTTTGATACCTTTTCATCAACGCAAAGAGACTTCGAATCAAGATTTAAATATGTAAATCAGTTCACTTAACTGAAATTTCTGTACTGCCCCAGTGGGGCACCGACTAAGTCTGATAAGAAGAAAGCAGATTAATCTCACAAATTCTTCTTTATTTTAAAAGACACCACGCATTTGGCAAAACAGTTGTTATCTTCATATTAAAAATATCGTCAATTTCACAATTATATTCACATTGCGGTGAAACCGAATGTGAGACTGAGACATAAAAGTGCGATTTGTTGGTATAAACCAAACCCATAACCAAAATTCTTCAAATCTGACAAATTTACTACGATAAAATAAAAAAAAATATATTTTATCAGTATTCTCAGAAGTTTAAAACAAAAAACAAACATATTTTAAATTTGAAACGTTTATTAGCAAAACAAAATACAAATTTTCATTTCAGACAAATGTCCGTTGTTATCAATATGCTTAAAAGAACTTAACCATTTCCGGTTGCATAAGCAAATCATATTCGGAACGAAATTTGTTTTGGTTGGTTATGTATATTTTCGGTCTTTAATTTTTATTATTATTATTTTTTTTTTCTTTTTGCGTTATAATACATTTAATGTAACCAAATTATGTTTATAAATCAGTACCGCATCATTTTCATTATCAATCGTTTGTTATGAATGATCTACTACTGCCGAAATTGATTGTTTAGGTAGCTGACTTGACAGATTGCCATTTCTATATTCGTCAAAAAACAGCTCCAACCTTTAACCAGAAATTTGTCAACTTTAAGAACTAGATATTTTCATTGGCAAATAAGAAGTTTTATGAACCGGTAGGAAAATCTATTCATGCAAATGGCCGAAATTAAAAGACAATTCAAGAATCACAAGTTCTCTTTTATATTTATGGCCA
The DNA here is from genome assembly GCA_019455685.1 of Philornis downsi. Classification (NCBI taxonomy): domain Eukaryota; kingdom Metazoa; phylum Arthropoda; class Insecta; order Diptera; family Muscidae; genus Philornis; species Philornis downsi. The sequence continues at coordinate 8,330,968 of JAHXMU010000101.1, read as the reverse complement.
TCGGGAAGAATAGTTTAGAAGAAAGCCAACAACAACATTGTTTCTGATACCGTCGAACCTCAATTATCCGTAATTCCAATTAACCGGGAAGGATGAAAAGAAATGTGTTACAATAGCGATAGATTATACGAGTATACCGGATTGCAATAGCGATCCAAAATTTTCCAGGTTTGGCAAAAAACATTTTAGCAGTCATTACTTGAAACATGTGGGCAGTATGGTTTTATAAATAGAATTTCGGCTAATCGACTCTTTCGTAGGAAAAATTGGAAAATTTCGGATTGACTTTTGTATTGTGAGAAAGTTTGCATTACAAAAATCAATGTTTTGTTAGATGATTTTCTTTCCAGATCTATAAAATGCAGTTGAAGAAATCCGTAATTGATTTCCACTAAGCAGAATCAACAATTATAGTTACTGAGAATTACTTTATTAGTAGCTATAAAAATTTTTATTGGAACAATTGAAAACTAACTTTGTTGTCGTCTTCAAATTTTCATGAGGTGAATTATATTGTCATTTGGAAGTAAATTATAATATTAATTTAAAATATTAATTTTTTAGACATCCGTGGGAATTTAAGTCTTGAACAATGTACTTAAAATACATTTAGTAGATTTATCTAGATGAAATTCGGAAGGAAAATATATTTTTTGTGTGAGGCTTTTTAAGTAAAGAAATTTTTTTGTAAGGCGCTTTTCATGTGAGTGCCTCCGAAGACATCTTCTGTGTGAATAAATGTGTTGGGAGAAATGTCTTGGAAAAGACTTTTTAGACGAAGAGTTTCGGAAGACATTTTTCATATAGAAAGTCACTTTGTAGGGCCCTGTTCATACGAAAAAAGAAGCTGTTCTACAGTAGTTATGTATTTTTGGAGCGCTCCTATTTACAAAATGTCATCTAAGACATTAATCAAATGAAAACTATCTTCCAACAAATCTTTCCACGGCAGATACGGTTAAACAAATCCAGAAATGATATTGGGCGATCGTCGGCTGAAGGTGCGTGAGCTGGCTTGTATAAATTGCATATTGACCGAAGATTTGAAGATGAGAAAGGTGTGCACAAGCCTTACCCATGTGAAAAGCCTTACCCATGGTGTGCCACCACACAGGTGCCGTTTTCTAATCCTATGCTTTTCTTTCCTGGTTATGTGTTCTTTCTTTCTTTTAGCGACGCCAAGCGCCCCTTTGGGGTACTCACACTAATCCCGAAGGATTAGCTAGACTGCCAGAGATTGGAAGTAGGTCCCTTGGAATAACTTCCTCAGGTCCTACTCCCTCACTCGTCCAAAGTACCTTTGTAGCCACTTGGTATGAAGTGAACTACCTCCCGGGTAGGAGTTGAGGTATCTAGGAAAACCTCGGATAGACATGAACAGTGTTCTCCAAGCTAATGCCTTCCCTCACTGACACATGAGCAACGCAAAAGCACTGAAAACACTTGTTCGGGCAACCACAGCCAGCACGATCTCCCACCAGGGGTCCAACTCCATTGACCAGGAAGGAACAACGTTCCTTGGGCACCTGGTCACCCGTGCTACCAGAAGAGAAGAACCCTCTGGTCTGGGTTTCGCAGACAAGCTACTCCAGTTTTGCTTTATCATACCTCGCATGGAGCTGGTAATCCATAATAATACGGCATAGATTTTCAATGTCCGAGGAGAGAATATCAACACAGCAAAGTACACCATGATCCTATCATAGTTCATTAACCAGATCTCTCTGATCATACAACTATATTTACGGAAAAGATAAATCTTCTGATACCTCCCGACGGCTTCTCTATGTCGCACCTGTTGCCAGGATGTGTCTTGTTTAACTATGACTCTCCCCTTTACTTGGTTTTCGAAAAACGAGTTCCAAGATCAGTTCTATATCATATTATAGGTGAATCCCAAGACATAATCCACCTTTTCCTAGGGCGCCTGGCACAAGGCCACACTACTTTGTTTTTGTACGCAAGCATCATACCCTTTGCCTGCTTAATTACAGGATCAGGTAGAGAGGCCTGCGTTTTAGGGGTAAGCGGTACAAAGCATCCCAGGAAACACCCGCCTACCCACCGTCGTGAAGATCAGTAGAATGTTTGGCGATGTTTCACCGAAAGACGAATTTTTGTGTGGGCTTATAACCATTGATGAGATACGGATGAGGGCATATGCAAGTCAGTTCACCTGACTGAAATTTCCGTTCCGGTTTTCTGTATGAAATTTGTCTTCTAAAACCTTCTTTCACAGACATTTATTTTTATATGAAACGTAAAGTTCAAGACACTTCTATGCGAAAAGTGTCTTTAAAGGCAATTTTTTCATGAAAAGTGTCTTCTTTAGCGCTTATTCTCATGAGAATTGTCTTCCAAGACACTTTTCCATAAAAAGTGTCTTCCATAAAACTATTCGAATTGAAAAATATTTCCCGATATTTTCTATATGGATGATGTTTTCTATGATTGTTTTCTCTATACGAAAAATACATGTTACATAGAAAAGTCTATAGGAAAACTGTCTTCCAATTGACTCTTGTGTATGATAAATGTGTTTCAGGGATTTGTCTATTCCAAAAATATCTGTCAATACCTAACACATAGAAGAAACCATCCAAAACAATTAAAAAAGAAAATTGTTATATGGAACGATTTTTTTTTTTTTGACTTTTGAAATGGAATAGGTTTTAATTGATTATTTTATTCACAGAAATTACTGTTATGTGCGAAAAATCGACGGTACAATTACGTTCTTTCAGGTACCTCCCATACAAATTTCGTAATCAAACCCACAAGTTTCGAGATTCATTCAATTGCTTCAAATTTAATATAATGCAACAAATATCGGGCATTTAGTAAACTTAATTTTCTGAATAAATTGAAAATGGCCTGAATCGCCACTCTCCTTAGAGTACCAAACATACAAATTAGCCGATGTGGCAAAAATCAATGGTCTCTCTCCAATTTCTAATGGAAGATTGGGAGCATTTGTTGTTAACTAACCATCTTTTTACATTGGATAAAGATATATACAAGTCAAATCACTTCACTGAAATTTCTGCACTTTCTTTCGGATGAAGTTATAAAAGCTGCAAAAATATTTACTAGAGAATTACAATTTATTTTAAAGGACCTAAATGGCAAATTCATACCTCGCCCCACACAAATATTAGGATTATATTTTTGTGTCGTTTTTATAATCACGTACCGTTTATTTATCTTTTGACAAGGGTCAAATAATTAATATTTGAATGCTTGAATTAATTATTAAATTGTCATGATCTCCTCTTAATGTTAATTTGTGTCTTTAACACACATGTTTTTTGCTGTTTTTTTAGTAGAATTAATTAAGTAAAAATACAGCTTTAAAGTCATTTTTATTATAAAAATCTCGAAAATTTTACTCTTGCTATGTTCAACTTTGTATACTTGTAAAAGTATTTTCTTATATTTGGAAATACTTTTATTATATTTGAAAAAAAAAGGTCAGACGCAAAGTCTATTTTTTATGTATTTGACGTCAGAAAACTTAACTTTTCATGAATTATATTTGAAATTATAATGAAAACTAAAAATGTCAACTTCTCATATGCTTCAAATATATTCTTTTCATTAAAAACACAACAGTCGACAGGTCGTCTTATACTAAATGTGAAAAAGTAGAATACCAGAAAAGTTTACAGTCCCATGTGCTAGATCGCAAAATGTTAGGCTGTGTCTATCGCCCAGCGAGACAATCGACTTAAGAAGTCATGAGTTGCATTTGTCAAGACAGTTTAAATGCTTCCTTCATTCCTGCGAGTGAAGCTACACAAATGTAACACCCATCTTTCTAAATTATATGTAATTTAACAAGCATCAAACGTTTAATAGATTCATTTCTGCGAATGAGGATGGTTATAATGTATGGTTAGAATGTGCGTTTCTTGTTTTCTTCACCCGCACATCTCTCAATTGCAAAGTTAATCTTAATCCAATTCGGCAAGTCATAAAAAATTAATACTCAAATGTTTGGAAAGTCGCTAAAAGGGCTTTATCTGACATTGCTACCACAGTTCCTTTCAAAAATTGTTTTCACCACCAGGTCTGGCAATGCTGTTAGCTGTATATAACTGTCTTCTGAAGTGTTATTTATTTAGTGAAAGATTTGCCATTTACGAATATGGATCGTTTACCAAGCGAAGAACGCATAAAAACAGTTCAAACTTACAACAAAAGTGGTAATTCAAACGTGGGCTTTCTTTCAATCGAAAAAAAATTTTCTTTAGCGATGAAGCTCATTTCTCACTCGGTTACGATAACAAACAAAATTGCCGTATATGGGTCTCGGAGAACCCAGAAGTATTTGTTGAAAAGCCCTTACATCCGGAAAAAGTGACTGTTTGGTACGCATTATGGTCTTAAGATGTCATTGGGCCGTATTTTTTCGAAAACTACCTCAAAAGGATCCACTGCTCCAACTGATCCAGAGGCGGTCATTTAAATGACGTTGTATTTCGTACATAATGGGAGGGTTCAAACATTATAATGAAATAAAAGTATCATCGAAATCGTAGCTTTATGTGTGTTTTATTTAATTTCACTTTTTAAACTGAAAAAGTGACAACCCTATACTTGCATAAACGCATGTAGTTGGTCCTAGTGCCTGTGGAGAGAACTTAGAATTTGCTATTTATGAATTTTGAGTTCTCATACCTTCATCCGAAAGAATGAAAACGAATATCGTATGATATAACAACAAAATGTAACGTTAAAAAAGAGTTGTTATGATCCGTCTCTTCTAGTATCTCCCCAATTGCCACATTTTTCCAAAGGTTTGGCACGACTGCAATTTGGGGTCTATCCAACTGTAAGACTGTACAATAGTTGATTTTATTTTATTTACCTTTTTGAAAGAATTTTTATAATCTTTGACAGAATGATTCTTTACCAATTCCCGACATAATCGAAGAACGATTATATGTGATTCGATTTGCCAGAAAGCTCAAGGAATCAGGAATCATAAAGAGATAATTAGACCATAAACATTAGCTGATCGGGAATAAGTTATCCAATCACAATAGCAAAAGAAATGTTGCGATTTTTCAGTTAGTAATCCAAAAATTAAAACGTGTGTAAAATGATATGTACTTTCAAACCTTCAGTTGAATTCCTCGCATACTTATGCTTGAGCTTGTAGTTGAGCAATACGAACTATCGATTTTTAATTTGAACATGGCTTCGTTAATATTAGAACTGCTTGACAAGCCAACAAATATTCATCGAAAACTTGATTTGGTCAACTAATATTAGGAAAAATTTGTACACCTGTTGTCATAGAAATATGGTGCTGAGGTTCAAATGATGTATGAGTTAATAAATTGAAAGGCATAATTCAAAAACATTACACAAAAAGTGTACTAAAAACTAATTTATTCTGTAGTGTTTCCATCGTTTAGCAATTTGAATACTGATTTGATGGATTGAGATATAATTTGTCAGCCGTGCCCATGCTCATGTACGACTAATTCACACATTTTTCCAGATTTCGACTAGAAAGTTATAAAGTAGCTAAGATTTCCACCTTATTAATCTACATTTTCTAATTCACTTTGAGTCTTCTATGAGATAAGCTGATTTAGTACAATAAGATTAACTTCTACAAAGTGTAATCATGACATTATGAAATTGTCCATACAGTTATTGCTATGTCGGTAGCTCACTTATGGTGAAGAGATTTTCATCTCGTCATAGTTTACAGTGTCCTTAATCTTCTAATTGGATCTTTTAGATCCTTGTGGTACAAGGAATAAGTTTTAACATTGTATAAATTACATCCTTTATAATCCATATAAAAACAAATTACAGACAGTCGTCTACAACATTCCCACGAGGAAACCATTATAAATTACTCTTGCCGTGAGACAGGTCCAAGTTGCACATACAATGGAATTGGTACCCTCTATCAAAAAGGTACTGACAACTAGCCAATAAAACACCAAATATTTATTATTCATTGAAAATTATTGTACCGCACTCGAAATAGGTCCCTTTCAAAATAACACTTATGTTCACGAATATTTAAATTATCAAACTACTTTTCAAACGCATTTGCCGGAAAGGATTTCAGTTCTCGTCACGAATTCTATTTTATGTTTTGTATCATCTGCTGCTTCGAAATGGTAATTTAAATTTTGAAAAAAGAAGAAAGTGAGCTAAAGGTATATTAGGTGAAGACGATAGTACGATGATATTTGTTGAGTTTTTTAGCCAGTAGTTCATAATAACAGCCTTGTGCGAAGGTACGTTATCATGGTGGAAAATCCAACAGTTCTGTTTCCATAAATCTGACCTTTATTGACGATAATAATCTTTATTTACTGTCTGACCTTCTAATAAGAATTCCAAGCGCACAACATCACGGTAATCAGAGAAAGATCAACAATTTCTTAACTTTTGATCAACTTTGACGTAATTGTGGCTCAGTTGCTAGGCGCCATTTTGAAGCTTGTTAACTGGTTCGCATTGTAAACTCGTAAACCCATCTCTTATCACCAGCTATAATGTGTCTTATTTGGGTCAAAATAGAATCGTTCAAGTACTCGTGTGTCTTTAGTGGCCCAAAAGCTATCGAGTTTTTGAAAACAATTCGGGCCTTTCAGAACTATTTGGACAGCAACCAATCAAGATAATTGATACGAAACTTAAATGTTGATTTTTAGTCACCATTTCCTTCACTTAATCGATATTAACTACAGTTGAAGACGTTGATGACCGTCCAGAGAGAGGAGAATATTCCAGCAGATCTCGAATGATATAGAATGCACTGTACCGCTCACGAGTTTTTGAAAAGTTGATTCACTCCAAGCCTTCTACAATATTTTGAGGGATGCGACACACGAAATTCCATTTGCAACACAGTAAAAAAGATACATGACAAACTCTGTCTCAATATAAAGGATAATAGAGCCAACTTAGCGACAAAAAGAATTTTAACAGCCCCCCTAAGCGGAAGTTTTAAATGATCAATTTCCGAAGCTTCTTTGGAAGAGTATATTACCGAGGATTTAATCTTTCTTGAATAAAAAACATGACATTTTGGCAATTTCAATTCAACTTTTTAGAGTTTTTAATGAATATTTTTAATTCACAATGAGAATTTAGCTTTTTATTAAGTAATATCTGTCAGCATTTTTGCCAACAGCAATTTCTATGCAATTATGCCCAATAGACACATGCATAGGTAAGAACTTGTGGTAATTGAAACACGTTTCACTTGTGGGCAGAACTTTTCAAGCAGAAAGGATATCTAAGAAATATATATTCATTTAGCCAACTGCCAAAATGGCAAATTTTACAAGTTTTTGAATAAAAAATTCTACTATTATTAGATAAATAATTGCTAATAGAAAAATGAATCTTGAAGGCAAATAATAAATCACTTTTCATAAACTTAAAATTTTATATGTATACGAGTATGTTTAATATCAAATAACCAGACATTTATTATTAAACTTAATACAAGAAATGGAAAAAAGACGTTCGAGTATGTAATAAACTGGTTATTGGAACTTGAGAGACAAACTGATGAAGCAACGCGGGCGGTCCCAAAACTAACCGACTTGACGTATAAATAAATGGTGCCAGTAGTTTGAGAAAAGTTGTTTTGGCAAAAAGTGGCAACCTTATAAAATATATGTTTTAAGTTGCAAAGTTTATTTGAGCCAACAAAATTGGACAACCTCAGCGAAATATATTTCAGTGCAAACATGGAAAAAATGGTCACCGTTATGGAATTCAATATTTCCATTTGAAAGGTCTCAGTCCAACCAATATTAAAGCTGAACTAGATTCTATTCCGGTGGAGTCTGCACCTTCGTTTAAATTTAAACAAGGCCGTATGAGCTGTCAAGAAGAATATCGTTGTGGTCAACAAATTTAGGTGTTCACGTTAGACACGGTTAAGAAAATTCAAAAATGGTATAGATGCGTGAGCCAGTTGATATTATAGGCATTGCAAAAAGTGTTATTCATTGCATATTGACCGTATATACATCGTATAGGTATATTAAATTTGAAGATGAGAAAGCCGTGCGCAAGATAGGTGCCGCGTTTGCTTTCAATAGAGCTAAAACAGCACCGCTAATGTGTTTCAAAAAAGTGTTTGGCCGTAATTTTTGTGTTTATAACGATGGTTGAGACATGGGTCCATCACTTCACGCCTGAGACAAAGGAACAGTCAAAACAGTGGACTGGAATGGGGAGTCGTGTCCAAAGAAGGCTAAGACGGATCCATCTGCAGACAAGGTCATGTCGTCTGTTGTTTTTTTTTTTTGGGATGCGCATGGAAAAACTTTTGTTAATAATCTTCAAAATCAAAAACATGAAAAAACCGCATTTGGCTATAAAGAAAGTGTTGTTTTTTCAACTCAATGCTCCAGTTCACATATCCACTATTCCGATTGCCAAAACTAATGAATTAAAGTTAGAATTGCCTCACCAGATTTAGCTGCCTTCGACTATTTTCTATTTTCAAACTTGAAAAAATTACTCGGTTTAAGAGATTTGCCAACAATAAAGAGGCGAAGTCTGCAGTTGATGGCTATTTTAAGGAGTTTAACAGTTCTTACTATAAACAGGGTTTAGAAGCTATCGAATATCACTGGACGAAATGTATCGAGCTAAAAGGAGATTATTTAAACATAATGAAGAATTTTTTTTTTTTTTCAACTTTTTTGTATCTTCTTTATTATGTCGGCTAGTTTTGGCACCGCCCTCATACATGACACCTCTAAAGAGTAATATAAACACTTACGGAATGCGCCAGGTGGAGATAGGTGGCCCTACTTAAGCCAATTTATTTTTTAAATTTTTTTAAGTAACCGAAAACTAAACATTTCTTTGAGAAAGTTCGCATAGAATTCAGATTCGTTCCTCTTACTTTCATCATGAATTGAGAATTTCATTTTGAACTCTGGAAACTCCAAGTAAAAATTTGCCAATCTCCGAATAAGATTAAGGAAATGTTAAATGCCTCAATCCACATTCCGCCACATTGACCTCAAGTACGTTTTGAGACTTTAACAATGAATAAAAATATCGAACGAACAGTTTGTTCCCAATTTTATATTGCAAATGGAATTTTTTACGGTGAATTGACTTTGTCCAAAAAAAAAAAACATGCATATGAGTGGTTCAGTGCATGCAAAAGTGTTCGAGCTGTGAGCAAAGATTTGTTTCACTCCGGTCGACCATCAACGTCGTCAACTGAAGTTAACATTGATAATGGAAATGAAGACTGAAAATCTTCATTTAAATTTGAGAGAGCCACTGAACTTTCTGCGCCTCATGAATCAATTTGTGGCATTCTATATGATTGTTCGTTGCCACCCAACCAGTCCCAAAAGACCTGAATTTTCTTTGAAAACTAAATGGCGTAAAAGTCGCTGAAAACATGATAGAATGGGTTAATTCCGATCCTATCTTCACATAACTCATTACGATTCAGACATGGAGTTACAAGTTTGAAATGCAAACCAATTAACAAGCTTCGGAATGGCTGTTTTCAAATAAACCCAAGCCAAAAGAAACACATCAAAGTCAAGTCACGGTCAAAAGTCAAGATAATGCTAATTGTTCTTAGATTATCGTATTATTGTGCACTCGAAATTGTTGCAAGAATGTCAGACGGTAAATTTAAGAATATTATTTAGGCATTATGCGACGTTTAAGAGAGCAAATTTGTTTAAAAAAAAAGCTAGATTTGTGGAAAGAAAACTCATGGATTTTGCTATCATTATGAATGAATTCTGGCCGAAAACTCAACAAATATCGCTGAACCGTCGTCATATTTACATAATGTTGCTCCAGCTGAGTTTTTCCTCTTTCCAAAATGTCAAATTGCCGGTCGGTAAAAAAACTTAAAACTGAATTCGTGGCGAGAAATGAAGTCTTTTCCAAAAAATGTTTTAAAAAATGCTTTATTTGTTGGCATAAGTACATTATTGAAAAGTCTATACGATAGATTTGAGTGAGTAATAAACGTTTTTATTTATCAATTTCTGTACTTTTTTGACCGAATGTATGACACAATTGCTCGATTTTGCTCAATTTTTCGCCGAATGTATCACATTATTTATGTATCACAGTCTTTCTTAAAAATCGAAGACGAAAATTCTCCATACAAATAAGCATCACTTTGCACTTCATGCATCACATAGCAATTGCCTCTGCTGAGAAGGTAATCTATGACCACAAGTTCCTTAGTTTCTTATACTATGTCATTCAACTAAGTTAATTTCACATCTTCATAAGCAGTTGTGTTATTTTCTATAAGTTTTTCGAAATCTGTGTCGCGCAATAACATTTCCGATTAGCACAAGTTGTTGAATTTTTAAAATTGATTTAAAAATCAGGTTCACCTTTTTAAAACCGTTGAGATTATCTTCCGAAGTTCAATTTAAAACACACAAATTTCGTTTCAATTGCTATTTTGTTCGCGTGAAATGTTTTAACGCGGATTAAACTGAAATGATCAACTGTCGCTGTGACTAGAATCGCAACTGGCGGCTGCGAATGTTATAATAAGCGAGAGTCGTCGAAGGTTTGTGAATTTCAATGTTTCATCACAAGTCGCTGTATGGATTTATGACGATAAAATGCCGGCTGCTTGAATTCCCACTTTTTGTATTTTTCTAGTTTATATCATTTTTGTGATTATTTCGTACGTTGACTGTATACTAAATTAGCATACATATCCTATACAACTGTATGCATTTAACTATATATGTACATACATACATTCGTATATACGATATATACGACAAATTGTATGTGTTTTATATACAATGTAAGGTATACATGATTGTACCGCTCGCCTCTATACGGTTACGGTTTTCGTATTAAACATTTTACACATCTTGAAATGAGGGACGCAAAAGATGTTGGCCTACAGTAGAACCTTTATATATACATATATATATACATATGTATGTATTTATAGATGAAACTTAAATATTTTTAAAATCAATGAAGCCATTTTGTAATTGTTCATATTAGTTGAAAGTGTCATGATTATCCTACATCCTAGGTCTTTAGAAAAATTAGAAAAAAAAGTTGAAATATATGAAAAAAAAGTTCTTGAAGGTATATACGAGGGCGATCCCAAAATTATCAGAACTAAAAGGGGATTATATGAAAAAAAAAGAAAATGTTTCACAACTTTTTTGAGTCTTCTTTGTTGGGTCGGTTAGTTTTGGTACCGATCTCGTATCTTTTATTTCCACGCACAGACTACACTTTGGACGACAATCCCTTAATTTCTATTGAATATCACGGAAAAAAGTGTATCGAGCTACAAAGAAATAATGTTGAAAAATAAAGAAAATGTTTCCCAACTTTTTTGTGTCTTCCAGTAGCTAGTTGTGGGACCGCTCTCGTATGTGACTCCGTAGAATGTAAAGTTATCATTGGTACGATATATACTTTTGATTAAATATGAGCAATTTGTAGCAAAAATATTAGCAGAAGCGGGGCACATAATACAGGGTAGAAGCTCGAAGTGTCACCAACTTCAAGCTGATGTACCAAGCAAACGGCTAATGACAGCGTACTCATATTTTGATAAACGTCAGTCAGTTATGTTGTTTGCAAGCCTATGAAAGCACATCGTTTTACGTTGCAGTTAAAAAAAGTAATCGATGTGCTATTCAAGCGCAACAGTGTTATCATTTTACATTTTTATTTGTTTTTTATCGGCCATTACACATTACAATTATACTGAAAGCATCAAAAAACAGCAACACAACAGAAATGATTCGAAATATGAAGGCCGGAAGACAACGTAATCCACGATAAAACGCACTTCAATTGGCGAAAAACTGCAAAACTGCATTGCATTGTTTTATAATTCTCGGGAAATTTGATAATCCTACCCCTTCTGGTACCTCCCACATAAATTACCGATTTTGGGCATATATTTTTAGTTTCATATCTTTCAATTGATTGCATTAGATTTTGTCAAATTTGGTAAACGCTAAGCGGTTAGCAAGGCACCATCCCAAAATGAAAACGGAGCACATTGCCCCACAACTTCTGGTACTTCCTATAAAAACTGACCGATTTTACAAAATTCAATCAATTCTCTGTAATTTCTAATTAGTTTACTGTAGTAGTTTAGATTTGTATCCATTACATTGCTTTCCGATTCTCTACAATATTGGAGAATAATCAATTAAGTTATCATGTCCATGGCAGATTTTTCTCTCGTACAGAGTAGTAATTTCAATTGTTGTCCATTGTATTTGGTTATAATGCATAGCAGAATGTAAAAATATGATCGGTTAACCAAAACCTTTCTCGTACCTCCCACCCAAATAGCCGACTTTAACCCAAACGTTCTTAGGTTCATATCTTTCACGTAAATTTAGTAAAATTTGGTACAGGTTGAGCATTTGCCAACAGGGCGTATAAGTGGGTCTCTTCCGATACCTCACACACAAATTGACCGATTTCCGAAATTCAATAATTCCTCTGTAATTTCTAACTTGTAGACTGCAATAGTCAGGATCGGTTATCAGTTATCTGTTATTTTATCCCATCGAAATTTAATTTGCTCCTTTAATATCCAACTCATACCCTAAAGTTATTACCTAAATTCTTGTCAATTATATTGCCTTTTAATGCTGGGTAAAATGTGAAAAATCGATCGAACAACCACGCTATTTTTGGTGCCTATCATACAAATTACCTTACTTAATCCATATATTCCTAGATTCATATCTTTCATTCAATTGCGACATTTGCAGCATAGTTTAGGAAACATTGGGCATTTAGTACTGCGAATGAAAATAGAATGTATTGCCACGCCCTTTAGGTTATTGCGGACACATTATCATTTAGCAAGTCGTCAATCCTTCTATAATTTCTTTTATTGTGCTGTGATTAAATTTCTGCACTGACTTTTTCACACAAACAATTTTCCAACATAGATGCTTATTGGGCTGGGCACGGTACCGTTCAGCCGGCAAAGGAGCGTCTTACGGAAACTCTTCATATTTCTATGCAATCAACGCGGCCCATTAGATTCTTCGTTCTGTAGAGTGTTTACTATATTTACTTTTCATATTTTTTTTATCTTAAAAACGTGTACTTCTGCATACAGCGGTTGCTAAATGGGACAAAATATTTCAAATTCAAATACTTTGTATGCTGCTATTTAATTGTTATCCAAATTTCAATGGAACTTTAGTTTCACTTTTCTTATCAATACAGTAACAAGGTCACATAAGAAAATTTTACAATTTATTCGCAAGTGGAATGAGTAAAGTCTCGTTCAGACTGCCAGCCAAATCGTTGGTAGTCGCACGATATTGTTTTCAATGCGAATGTAAATAGTCTTTTTAGAGAATTTGATTCTGAGCTGATCGGTGTATACTTGGTATAGTCTAAATCCGATATTATTGGGTGCTACAAACGTTAGCACAAGCTCAATACACCCAGAATCCCAATGCAATATACTCGTAGGATATAATCGAAGTAATAAGTATTTCTATGAAATCAATTCTCGCAAGATTCTCCTTGAATGCATTGCTGAGAATCGGGAATAGGGATATTCTGAAGTTGAACCTAAGTTGTTCCTATAAGTTCTGATAATCAAAGAATTTAAAAGTCTTTCTTCTACTTTACAGATAATTTTATTCTACTTTTGTTGTATTTCTTTTCATATAAAAAAACTTCTCAAATCGAAATATAATGTCCAGGTAAATCAGTCCAAAAATAACATTCCCTCATTTGAAGATGCGTGATTTAAACAAATGGAGGAAAATGTTTTTAAAACTTGTTTATGTTAGAATACGTTAGGAATTAAGGAATAATGTGGACACAAAATAAGCAAAATATAAAAATCCATGCAAAAGTTTGAATAAAGTAAAAAGTTTCTAGCTAGTTTTGAATTAATTAATTAAAAAATTTACCATATTAAGAAATTTCAACATTATAAAAATATTTTTTTAGCATTATTTGATCCTTGTGGCATGAGATTAGAAATCTACAGGGTAGCGCCCGAATCGTGCTACAAACACAAAACGGAGACCAATAGAGACCGTTATTTTAAAAGTTTGAAGAAGTTTCTTTACTCAGAACTGGTACGAAGACGTATCAGTTTCAACAGCATTTGGTTGCAGTAAGGTGGAAAATTTCCAAACAAATTAATATTCAGAAACTCCACGTTCCTTTGCGTCAGACTTTTTTTTTTATGGGATTGTGTCAAGCAAAAGGTGTACAAAACGAAACCAAGAAATTTTGCTGAATTGAAGCAGTCCATTAAAACAATAGTTGAGGCTATCCCGACTTCAAACCTTCAGGCCGCAATAAATAATTTTCTGATCAGGTGTCGGATATGCGTGAATGAAGATGACAGACCATAAATGGTATCCATATTTATGGTCTGTCATCTTCAAAACCAACCAAGTTATGTAAAATAATATTGAATTTTCTATAAAATAAAAAAATGTGAAATGCATTTATTATTAGAATTTATTATCGTAGCACAATTAATGTGCCGCCCTGTATATGCATAATTCGTATACATTGCTTACAAACTTATGCCATACGAGCAAAACATAATGAATATATAATGAAAAAAATTTAAGCGAAAGAAATGTGAAATACCGGGCGAACGAATAAAAACTATTTTTTAAATTAACATTCTAATGGTGAACCAAGAACTGACTTAGTTTTTGTATGAGACAAGAATCAAATTCCGAAGATATCCTTGTGTGACAACAAATAATAAAAAAACATAATAACAAAAATAAAATAACCTATGTCCGTGTATGCTTGTATTACTTATTAATTATATAAATATATATAATAATAAAGTTTTCATTTCCTCATAGAAATATTCGGTGCCCACAATATCAATAATGTCATTATCTTCTTGGCTAAGTTCTATGCCCGGAGGAGGAGAACCGCCGGCCATTTGGCAACGTTTCAACTCGGCAAGTTTTTTGCGGGTTGTCAAGCGCATATCCCGCCAACACTTCTTCCATTGTATAATGGTCTTTTTTGGTCCTATTTTATT
>JAHXMU010000101.1:8298005-8310922 GCA_019455685.1 Philornis downsi | reverse complement strand
ACAGGTGCGATATTAATTGCATTTTCGATGATAAACTTACGTGGAGCCAATGGAATTTATGATGTGAAGTTTGCCCAGATGTCTGCCACAATGTCACCAATTTCAATAAAAAAAATTCTGACATTCAATATATCCGCGTATATTAAATTGAAAACTGGCCATACTTTTGGATACGTTTTTGTTTTTTTTTTTTTTTTTGTTTTTTTAGTTTTTTTTAGCTGGATAACTTGTTTTATTAAATAAAAGTTTAATTTTAAATAAAACAACATTACAACATATTCGCTATAAATACATCGAAAAGAAGAAGAAAAGAAGATTGAAAGGTCAATTTTTGTATTACTGAACAAATCTTTTCACATATTTGAAGAGCCGAAAATCGACTTTTTGTGCCAACTATACATGGTCTAGTTTCGTGGCAGAAACTTTAGTTCATAGTTCAGATTATGATAATAAAAAAAAACTTCTTATTAAAAGTCATGATGTTTTCTGGATATTTATATATTTTATTAATCATTTTTTCTATATTCTTTATTAAATATTCAAATATTCTTTTATCGTACTGGTACAACAAATTGCTTACGGGTTTGAATTGTCACTTTACACTTTTTAAGTTTTCATCTTGTTTTCGGACAGTTAATAATTTAAAAACTAAATTCACACATATACACATAATTAAATTTCTAGTGCAGTTTCATTCCATATTTGCAATGTTTTCTCAAAAAAACAGGAATCACACCGTGGGCACAATATGATATACGGGGTAGGACATTTTAATAGAGGGAAGAAGTACAAAAGTTTTGGGTGGGACAAAAGTTCTGGTGTTTTTAATCAAATGTACAATTTTTTTTCTGGTAAAATATACATACGTACATATGTAAAGTATACAGTAATACTTAATATATTAGCTAAAAATATATATTTATTCATGTCGATATAATAAATTACATACAAAATACTTTTAGTAAAGAGGAGGATTATAGTAGGTCGTAAATTGATGTTATCAAATACATAGTACAATACATATTTATGTGTAGAAAGTATCTTTATAAAAAATACCATATTTGATCCAACAGTTATTTTCATTTTCCATACAAATTGGAAGTAAAACAAGTCATGTTTTCTTGAAGCGTTTTTCTTTTAAATTTGTAAGTCAAAGTGGCATCAATGATAGGATTTTAGTAAATTAATTTATGTTCAACAAAGTACCGTACAATTCTTTAAAGAAGAAATCATTATTTAGAAGTTTTCTTAATTTTGATTGTTTTCCATATTGTTTTACTAAGCAATTTCTCTATGTTTAATATGCAATATTTAATGATTGTGTGCGTATTTCTTTTTTTTTTTTGTTTTTTGCTTAATTATTATTATATTCATTACTTTTTACTATATTTTTTTAACGTTTATATTTATTGTTATCTTACGCTCCATTTAATTTTTTAAAAATTATTGATTTTTTTTTTTTCAAATATCTTGGCTCCCGACAATAAGTGCCGTAGATTCAGGACATTAGTGCTTAGTTTAAAACAGGGCGCTGCGATAACGATTTCCACAGCCGTCATCAAATAACCGGAGACGTTACTCGTGCTATACTATATTGGGGGGTTTCTAAATACGATTTTGATGAGATGACTTTGAACTTTTCTGATCAAAACCATTCATTTCCATATAGTGACCAATAGTAACTATTACAATACTGCTGAATGTGTTTTGAAAATTGAAATGTTTTTGTTGCATACAGCGGTTGCTTTCTCTTGCCAAATAAAAACACGAAAACAGCATAGTTGCTATCACATTCGGTGGAATGTCAATATCATGCTTTTATAATTCAAAGTGCTATCAAAATTGGGCGATTTCGAGTATTTCACGAATTCTCCAATATATATTAAATGTTTTGTGGAACAAAATCAAACAGAAAGCAGGAAATCTAGTGTTTTCGACCGCAATGTGGTTTTTTAGGCGTCTTTTTAAAAACTTCTAATTGTTTTTGTACCTAAAGACGTTTTTCCAAACGAACAAGTTCATTTTACAAATACTAGCACAGTGATGTTTCTATTAAACCATTTATATAGGTAAATACTTTTTCCAATATTAATCATAGGTGGCGCACAAGTTTAATCAAATTTATCATTTGGTAATAATTGAAAAAAACACAAACTATTCTTGAAAGCAGGTACCAACTACGAAAATTTATCTTAAAAAAATTGATTTATGGAAGTTTAGTTTGTTATCGCATTAAGAACCAGAACTGTCTGAATTGTACAAATATCAAATCCATTTAATTTAGATCAAAATTATATAACTTCACAACATAGAGTGAAACTGCCTATGATATTTATTTCATGGCAGAAATGTTGGTGTATGCAAATAAGGAAAACCTGTTTCCGAAATTTTAACATAATTTTACCGACATTCGTGAGCGACTTCCAAGTCTTGTATCGACTAGAATAGAATTTAGTGTCTCATTTGTTCTTGAACGTACGTACCAATTACGAAAATTTAACTTTAAGAAATTTATTTCTTGGAAGTTCAGTTTTTTTATCGTATTAAGAACCCCAGTTCTGTTCGTAAATGTAAATAATACGTGTGAGAAGGAAAATCTGTTTCCGCAATTTCAATATAATTTCACCGACAATGAAATCTCGTATCGGCCTAAAATAGAATTTAGGGGCTTATGCAAAATTCAATCAAATTGCGCAAACGGATTTGCGTCCTTTTCGAAAAATTCAGGTTGGGATGCTGTTATATGAATATTTTTGCGATGCTGTTATATGAATATTTCTCAGAAAAATGTATTTTTGCAGTAAAATCAATTTTTCGGCACAAAAAATGAGATATTTTCAAAACGATTCCTTGACGATTTTTGATACATATATTATTCTATAGGTAGATCGTATAACAGGAAATCTGTATTAATTAGGAAGAGGAGGTCGTGATGAGAATCGTATCGAAATTTGTTGATTTTAACCTAATAATTACTACGTATGAAAAAGTTTATAGTTTTGATAGTAAAATGGCTGTCAAAATTAAAAGCTCCGACACAAGTCCAAATCAAAAAACTATACGTCCTGAGTTGGAAACATCTTTGTAATAACTTTCCTAACCGTGTCACCCAATCAAAAAATTGTCGAATATTTTATTTGCCGAAAACTTCGTTAACAATACTGCAATGGCTTGTTTATGGAAACATTTTGTTTGAACTGCATACTTAAAGATTTGGCCTACCTTCGTGTCTATGATTCTCAGTTTCTGCTAATGCAACTTGAGTTTGACGAACAGGGATTCTCAACAATTAACAATTTCTCGTAAGAAATTTGAAATCCTTTGTTTTCTGTTCGGGGAAACCTTCAGATGATCGCAAACTGACGCTATTGACGAGTAAGCGCTTTAATAATAATTTGTATTTAATTTGTCACCATTTCTCATTTTTATTGTTTATATTTATCCATGAAGTCTATAAATTTTGTATATAGGATCCAATATGTTGGCCCCCATATGACCTCTATAGGTAATGTAATTTATTGCAGTTCTATTGTTTCCTGTTCCGCTCCGGCTTTTTCATCTTTAAATTTTATTTTCTCATTCTTTTTCTCTTTAACATTACCGCTCTTTTTTGATTTTTCGTCCTTCTTCATGCTATCGGATTTGCCATTAGTTTCGGCTCCTGCCTCGGTCGCCGATGTCGAGGCGCGTTTGCCACTACGGAATTTGAAACGGGTTACTGGTGCAACAGCTGCATTGTTGGCGCAATTACATATGGACTCAAACAGACGGACCACAAATCCACGAGCCTTATTGACCACCTTGCCATTCTTGAAATCTGGTATAGCAAAATCTTGTTTTTTTTAATACAAATAGCGGAAATTTAGAATAAAAAGGGAAAGGAAAAGAGTTGGAAAAAATACAAGGTTTGCAAAAAAGAGGTATAAATTTTGATTAGTGTTAAGCTACAAACATGCTAAATAGGTGAATTTATATAAATTAAATTTTATGTTTTGGATATTTCTGTAATAATAATCTGCATTAATCACACTACAAATACAAATTAAA
The DNA here is from genome assembly GCA_019455685.1 of Philornis downsi. NCBI lineage: Eukaryota > Metazoa > Arthropoda > Insecta > Diptera > Muscidae > Philornis > Philornis downsi. Next base: position 8,306,875 of record JAHXMU010000101.1, on the reverse strand, counting down.
AGTCAACGATATACATATATAGGTATGTACATACACATTCTACGGGAAACATACACAAGCAGCATGTACGTTGTCTATTTTAAAATCCTCATTAGGCTGCTTTTTTTTGGCAATTTTAAACTCAATTTCGGACATTTATAAATATCTATGGTGAAAAAACAAGAACGAAATGTATTGGAAAAATCGTTTTCTCAACGGCTTCAAATACTACTATGTTCAAAAAGTAAGACCAGTCTCAGTCAAGACTATCTCAGAAATATTTGTTTTCTAAGTTGGTACCATTGAGACAGACGTCTGTACCAAATTTCACATCATAAATACCATCAGTATTTGAGCTACGCTTGGTCTTGTATGACGCAGCAAGTAGTTTGAGCGTTTTTTATAATGTATGGTTTTGTTGAGCAAAGAAGTTGTTTTAAATTTGCTTACGAAATGGAATTTCCGCTGTTGCAGAAGGCCTTCGGGGAACAGACTGTGTTGAAAAAAAAAAAAAAATTTACAAATGGTATGAACAGTTCGAGAGAGGCTGAGAATGAGCTTAAGAGCGGACGACCATCAATCTATACTGATCAACAACCTCATGCCCCCCAAATCTATAATTTGGCACTCGAAATCGCCGATTAACAGTAAGAACTCTGCAGATGGTGCTTCGACCAGATCACTCCGCTCCATTTCAAACGATATTTTGGGACTCAGACGATTGGTTCTAAAAATTCTCAGTTTTTTCGAAGTAGACCGTCGCTACAGTGGTCTGTCAAGAGATGATTTTTGGCTACCACTACGTTATTAAACGCATTATTACGGAAGGTGGGACTTGAATCCATGATTTTGATATGGAAAAACCGACTAATCGAGTGAATGTCATTCCAACGGTTAATCAAGGCGGAAGAAAGTTGTGCCAAATTCGTGTAAAAATCGAGGAAATACTGTGTGTTTCCTTCAGTTATAGTGGTATTGTGGATTATGAGCTTCTTCTTCTTCACAGGTAACAAGGAATATTATTTGAGCGTTATGCGTCATTTGCGTGAAGTTGTTCACGAAGATACGCCAAATACATGAACAAATAATTGTTGACTTTTTGTGACTTTTTCGCCAAAAATGCAAGTAATATCGCTGCACAACCACTATATTCTCCCGAGTTAGCAAAACTCGTCTCCTGACTGCTGAAAACTGCACGGGAGCCACTGTTTTGAATCGATTAAAGAGATTCAATGGGAATCGCAGCGTCAGAGCACGCCACACCGGAAACTGACTATTTGGTATTCTTAAAAGATTGAGAAGAAAAATTGTACCTTAAGTGCATTCTCTCCGGGAGGAATACTGTGAAAACGTTAAGTATGTAGGTTTAGGCGAATAAATAAAAATTTTTTGAAAAAATATCAACTGATCTTACGTTTTGAACATAATTTAGAGGCTGTTCTAATATTTCGACCAAAAAGCCAGATACAACTTATATAACAAACACATTCCCTTCTCTCATTAAGCTAGCTTACACGTATTTAACGGGACCTACAGCTTTACAACAAGTCCGAACATCAGTACGGGAAGCATTTACCATATTTTCCAATTACTGTTCGTCCTACACTTCTAAGTGAATGATGGGCGGTTATATCGTACCACGGCCGATCAAAACTTTCACAGGGTTATCCATTTAGTGGTTACAAACCCGTCGGTCTGGCAAGGCTGTCAGCTGTTACATATCTGTCATCTGAAGTTTTATTAATTTAGTGAAAGTTTTGCCATTTACGAATATGGATCGTTAAAACTTACTACAAAAGTGGTGATTCAAAGGTGATTTAACATGACCAGTTTTGGCTTTATTGCAAAAGAAATTTCCAGAAAGCGTAATTTCAACATTGGCCACCTAGATCATGCGATTTGGCGCCGTTAGACTTTTTTGTGGGGCTACGTAAAAGACCGTGTTTAACGGATAATCCCCAAACGTACCGGTCGAAATGTGCGAAAAAGTGATCGAAAACTACCTCAAAAGGATCCACTGCTGCAACCAATTCAGAGGTGGTCATTTAAAAGACACTGTTTTTTATAATGGGAAAGTCAAAGCATTACAATGAAAAAAAATTTTCATCGAAATCATAGCTTTATGGACAATCCTTTATATGCAAACACACTAAATTAAATAAATTTTATCAAGTTTCAAGCCGTTCCTTGGATGAACTTTTTAATGCCAGGTAGAGAAACATGAAACATGATTTTGCTCTAAAGCTGATTTGCAACTGTGGAAAACTTTGAAAAGATGTAATCCAGTGAGGCTTCATTCATAAATGTTATAAAAATATATATGTTGAATGAATAATTTCAAATCCGTCATACTACCACATAGTTTAGCTTGAACAAATAAAATATCGAAATTAAACAAAAATGTTATGGTAGTAAATGATAAGAATATTTTAAATGTAAATAAACAAATTCGCAAACACGAAAGGCATATATTTTTAGATTCATCGACCGAGACATAGAAATTTTCGTCAGTCTGTTACCACTGCGGTAATTTACTACTTTACTACAACAAATAAGGTAATAATATCAAGCTAATAACTATTACCAACTACCGTAAAACGGATATAGCGAAATATAGAAATATAATATCTAAAAATTGCGAAATAAAAATCTCATAAAAATATATGTTAAATAACTAGAAATAACTAAAATTATGTTATTGCCATAACCACACAAGTAGGCAGGCGTTATATACAGGCCAAGACCGTCCATACCATACCCTACACCATCGAATCGGAAACAAATGTTTCCAATAGTATGTAATGCAGGTAGTGTCATTGTACTACATTAACCTTAGATGACTAACAAAGATCCGTCAAAACAAAGCTTGACAATCTCGTATCCGCATCCTCACCCGCATCAAGACGTAAATTCATGTTACCCATTTTCTGAGAGTTGTGCGTGGGTTAATTATTATATATTCACCCGGAGAGCAGCAGCAAAAATAAAACCACGAGGAGCGATGTCCGTCTATCTGGCTGACTTATTAGTAGAACACGATAACTGCATCAAATCTTTATGAAACTTCTTCAAAATTTAAATAACGTAATATTTTGCCAGATCGTAGCAGGGCTATATCGGTCCATCTACTCGGTTACCTCCCAAATAAATTGATATATTTTCCAAAATTCAATTTTTACCTTCTACCATTGATCTGTAATTCTTGGTGAAATCTAGAAAAATTAATCGGTTTAACGAGCCCTTTCTGGTAAATGAAATGAAATGAAATGAAATGAAATGAAATGAAATGAAATGAAATGAAATGAAATGAAATGAAATGAAATGAAATGAAATGAAATGAAATGAAATGAAATGAAATGAAATGAAATGAAATGAAATGAAATGAAGTGAAATGAAATGAAATGAAATGAAATGAAATGAAATCAAATCAAATCAAATCAAATCAAATCAAATGAAATGAAATGAAATCAAATGAAATGAAATCAAATCAAATGAAATTAAATGAATTGACGCTCACATTCTGGAAACAAAGAACTTGATCTGGTAGTGCCTGAAAATGGAATATAACCGCATTGTCTCGCCCCTTCTGGAACTTCCCTTACAAATTCTAAACTTTTCTTCATTATATTGTATTATAATATCCAGACAAATTTTAAAAAAATCGATAAAGAAAAGACCTCTTATGGTAACTCCTCCCTAAATGAGCGATTTAACCCATGCATTCTTAGCTATATATCTTTCAAGTTGTTTCATTAAATTCAACCAAATTTGACAAAGGTCATGTTTTTGACAAGTTTAATTCAGATGACAACGATGGTCTATATTATATAGCATATCATTTAATGTAATGCTCGGTAAAATTTGAAGAAATTGGCTGGATAACACTACAATTTCTGATATCTCGTTATTTAACCTAATTTCTGCATTCATATCTTTCACTCAATTTTACTAAATTGAAAATACTGCATTAGTTTGCTTGCTGGTAAGAATCTGGGGATTAACCACGCTTTAAAGCAATGGGAAAGGACGCTGAGCAAAGGTATATGTAAATCAGTTTATCTGATTGCAATTTCTGTGCTAGTTTACAACGTAAAATCGATATTGCTGGGTTCCAAAACAACTGTAGTCAGGGGCAAAAATACAGTTTTCCTGATACTTTCATTTACTTTTCCAATAAAATACCTGTTTTTGCAAGAAAATTTCATTTATAATTAAATTTTTTAAGGTAACTTAAAAATCTGCTTGATTTTGGAAATAAAACAGGGAGCAGGAAATGACACTTCTGAAAAATGGGATCGGAAGGAAAATATTGAACGAGAGCGCCATTTTTATCAATTGAACACTTTTAGCCTCAGAGTAGTAGCAGGGCGCAACAGTTTCTAAATATTGTGGGACCGAGACTAAAACAATGCACCATATTAACAACCTTTTTCTTTATTTAATGTAATATATATATTTACACCTTTATCTGAAGGAATGAGGTATATATTATTTGATAGGGCAAATAATAAAACACCCAGAATGAAGCGCCCAAGCGTTTAAAGTGCCAAGTTTTTTTTTACCAAATGTGTTTTCCAGATGGCAGCCACGGATTGTAAATGGGGCAGTATTGACCAGCTTAGAAAATTTTGAAAAAGATATTATGAATTAACCGCCAGTACACATATGTATGCACCAATTACACATCGGTTCCACTAATTTGTTACAGCACCGTCACACCCTTCCGGTACCTCCCATTCAGATTGCCTGAATTTCCCGCATCCAATCTTTCCTTTGTAATTTACTAATTGATAGACTACAGTAACTACAGTAAGTTTATCCATTGTATTGATTGTGGTGCTTGGTAAAACAGTAATAAATGTATCAATTAACCATGCCCTTTCTGATGCCTCCCATACAAATGAACCATTTAACCCATTTAACACACACCTCGTAGTGTTAAAAAAATAAGATGAATTTTCAAATTTCGCGGGCTATTCGACTTTCGACTTTTTTATGTTGGTACACTCGTCTCGAAGATATGTTGTATGACACTGTCAACATTTCAAGTGTTTTTGGGCACTTAATTCCATTTTTTACACAAAATTTGATGATTTGATCCATTTTTTTCGATAGCAGAAAATCCGAACACGCAAAACACTTGTCTTATTTATGCCGCTCACAAACAAACTAAACATGCTATATGGATAAAACCGTCAAAATATTTTCGAGACAAGTACACCAACATAAAAAAAACATAATCGAAAGTCGAATGTACGTAGCCCCGAAATTTGAAAATTCCCCTTATTTTTTGAACACAAATCGTATTCTTAATTTCATACCATTGAAACTATTGGGCACATTTCACTCAAATTTGTTGCGTCAAATCATGCTTCCAATAAACTTAGTTCTGAGGATGAAAATGGACTTCATTGTCACGTTCGTTGTGGTACCTACCATACAAATTTTCTGATCCATCAATATTTAACAATAACTCAATTTTTTTTCAGTTTTATTGTATAGTATTACAATGCTTAGCAAAATGTGAAAAAACCCAATCGGATAACCACGCCCTTCTGGTACCTCTCACACAAAGTTACTAATTTAACCCGTATTTCCCTAGATTCATATCTTTCACTCAATAGCACCAAATTTCTTACAATTTAGCAAGCGTCAGGCTTTTAGTAAAGTTAGTTCTGAAAAAAAAAAAAAATAATCTTCTTTGCCACGCCCCTTAGGATACCTCAGTTTCTACGGTATATGCTAAGCGGAAGACAGCAACGCAAAAAGTCATTGGATGCAGGTAAATGTACCATAAATACATAAATGTTTCATCCTTTCAGTAATATAAGAGATGATTTCTGTTTGTATGATCTTAACTGCAGTTTATGTGGATAAAGAACTGTTTGATGACTCCCCTCTTCTACGAAATGAAATCCTGGCTACGGTCTTATAATCCTCATATATTAAATGAAGTATATTATAAATTACACAACGGAAAATGAAAACATTTAGAGATACTAATTCGAGTCAATACAATAATAGCAAGCCGTAATAAAGCAAAATATGACAGAAACCAGAAAATATCACAAATTGATGACAAAAACAGTTTCTATACTGTTAAATCTCTACGAAAATAATGACAGAGCAATATTTACTGCACTATTACATGGCAAAAACAACTATAGCTGTTATTACTATTTTTGAAAACAGTATTCAGAAGAATTCACTTGCGGCATTAATGATTTCAGGTCCGCTTTAAATGACTTCGTGCGTCTGTGGCCACTTCAAATAGTTCTAATTACTACCAAAAGTTTGCTATAATTATAGTTACAGCTAAAAATGGGGGTAATTAAAAATCAACAAGTAAGTCATCATCTTGTCATTTGACAAATCTATAAATACGAGTATAAAGAATTTACTTTAATGAAATTGATGTCTAATTCTGTTGTGTAAGTTTGCGACGCGAAAACATTACCGGATTCCGAACAACAACACAACCATCTCAGATCAAAAAAACCTGTACGGCAGTGAAATCGCATTTCAAATTAGACCTATTAAAGGTGTGAAAAGTTATGTCCCCGATATGGATAATTTCGAAATTGTTTGTAGTAGGTTTAACATACATACACCTAATAAATGCAGTAAGTAAATGTTTGTAAAGGAAATACTAAAATTGTTTCATACAGCCGCAACGCTTCTAGATAACAATGGAACAATTTGAACAAAGTTTAGACATGATGCGTAATGGTTGTGCACCCAAGTTTAAAGTAACTATAGAGCAACTGGATAATATGCGGGCTGGTCAAATGGAAGAAACCACCCCGGAACTTAAGGTGGGTTGTTGAAGGATTTTAAAACTCTCTGTTGTTAATGTAATATTGGCCTTTCATATGCTCTCTATCGACTCCAGTGTTATACGAAATGCATTGCTCAGTTAGCTGGAACGGTAAGTAGCAAAACGATATCTGCCTAGATAACTTACTCTGCCCAAATATCAAAGCCTATATTGGAGAATCTAAATGCGAAGCAATTTTATTAAGATATTTTGTACTAAAAGTTGGAAAAAGGTAATGAATTGGAAACATGCTGAAACTAATATCCTAGATCATCGGATCTATAAAATTAACTTGTTGTTGTTCACCATATTTCTAGGTAGTTTGTTTCATATACGTCCTTAGGACATATAACTCAATGTAGAAAAGCTGAGCATTTAATTCAACTTTTATAGATGCTCTTACATCTTATCCCATCTAGTCTAAAATCTCGCTTCAAATGTAATTATTATGGCATCACATTTCGTCATATTTGACCTAATCAGATATATTTAGATCTCGCTATACTACGCCAAACACAGGATTCTGATCATTATCAAGTTGGAGATATGCTATATCTGCACACAGATCTAATCATATCTCGGGTTAGATCCAATTACATCTGACATATAATTGGATACATTCAGAACCAACGAGATATGCTATAAAGGACCAGATCTAAAGTTTATAGTAAAGTTCCTTATTGGATCTAACCCGAAAAGATTTGAAAATACACCAACATACAATAAAAAGTTCAAAGTGTAAGTAATAATCTTGGCGTATTCAATCCCAATTTGTTTTCAGGTTCAAAACCTATAATTAACGTCCCCTTCCGTTATCTGAACTCATTGTGTCAATATAATTTTAGCAAGATAAACACAAGAACAGATATTCCTTTGAAATAAACAACCGATCTCATAATTTTCATACTTACAAATCGAATCTGTGAATCTAATTCACAGTCACAATTACATTTAAAGAAAGGTTATTTCAAATAGAATCGAAATAGATCAGAACCGATCTAATCGTATCTAAATACATATAATTTGGTCTGAAATTTATACCAAATCTAATAACATACGAGGTGTGATAAAAAAACGGGTTTCTTCAAATTTCGTGAGTTACGTATGTTCGATTTTCGAATTTATTTTCTGTTATGTTGGTACACATGTCTGATATACACGAATATGTTGACAATATCAGCCATTTTGGATTGTCAGTTTGTTTTTGGCAGATAAAAAGGTTTGTCGTGTTTTGGTGTGCTCTCCGATTTTTCACTATTCGAAAAATGGATCAAAGAAACCGTATTAAGTTTTGTGTAAAAAATGAAACTAAATGTGCTGGGACATTTGAAATGTTGACTGTGGCGTTTGGCGAGTCTACTATGAACAAAACACAAGTTCAATTGTGGCATAACCAGTTTAAGAAAGGCCGAGAAAATGTCAATGACGATGCTCGTCCTGGACCGAAAAAAGGACGTCAAGTTCGGTCAAATGTGAAGGTTTTGCTCACTGTTGTCTTCGATTGCAATGGCGTGGTGCATCATGAGTTTTTGCCACAAGGTCGTACGGTCAATAATAAATACTATCTTGAAGTTATGCGCCGTTTACTCGAAGCAATTCGTCAGAAACGCACAGAATTGTGGAAAAACCAATCATACTTGTGCGTGAGTTTTTGGCCAAAAACAAAACCGCAACCATGCCCCAACCACCATATTCACCGGACTTGGCCCCCGCTAACCTTTTTCTCTTCCCAAAACTGAAGACTCCGATGAAAGGAAAGCGTTTTGCTACGATTGAGGAGATAAAAGAAAAATCGAAACAGGAGCTGTTGGCGATACTAAAAAGCACGTTTTAGAAGTGTTTCGAGGAGTGTGTATTATATCTGACGGAGACTGCTTTAAAGGGAATGAAATAGAAATTGATGAATAAATAAATACTTTTTGAAAAAATTTTAAAATAACGGTTATTTTTTAATCACACCTCGTATAATCCGATTGAATCTTTTCTAAAATTATTCCTAAATTTGATACCAAACTTGTTCCGATTCTAATAGAATTTAAGTATACCTTTTTCGAAAACAACGATGTTCAAAAAA